>JBAGKK010131129.1:0-24747 GCA_037177015.1 Euceroptres primus
GAATAATAAATGTTCGGTTGAATAAAATAATCTGCTTAGTCAATTAAGCTTGAAATATTAGAACTATATTTCTATCAAAATCATCAACTCTGCAAATTTCCCGACACCAGAAAATTTCCGACACTGGAAGAATTCATAAAAAAATTAAAAATTATTTTAATCAACAAATAAATAATTTGAATAATTTAACATATAAATTAATTAAAGCTATTCTGCATTTTTTAAGTATTGTAAATTAAATTATTAAAATTATTTAATCATTTATTTATAAAAACAATTTACACTTTTTTTCGGAAATTTGACAGCGTCGCTGATTTCACAATTTTGGCAATTTTCTCCCGCAAATTTTTTATTTCGGTAATATTATAAACTGTCGGAAATTTTATATTGTCGGCGATTGTCCACAATTTTTGTTTTTTTTAAAACAATTTTAGAGCGTCGAAAATTTTTTTGTCGGGATTTTTCAGATATCCCAAATCAAAATCTAATTTTCCCCTTTTTAAACTATCTATTAAAAAATCTACTAAAGTGAAAGTTTTGAATCAGTATACATCAAAAATAAAAATGTAAAAGATTAATAAGTTCACAAATTTCAATATAGCCAAGTGTTTGATTAAAATTTTAAATAATGTTTGGCTAAATCGTTAAAAAATTTTTGAATAACTACACCAAAAACTGTTCTGAATGCACTGTGTTTCCTTTAATTTATTTTGAATAATCAATATTATGTTTATTCTAAATATGATTTTTCTGAGATAGCGAGTCAATAATTTGAGTTAGAAATGTCTGCGTTAGTGAGTTAGAAATGACTGTCAAAAATGTCCCACTTTTGGATGGACCTCTTAAAAGACAATTCGTGGTCCAAGCTTTGATTTACGCTCCTGGCTTCTGGTTATGTGGCCTAAAGTAAGTGACGCTCGGTGAGAGTGTACTCTCGGAATGAAAATTTACGACGAGTACAAAAATACATTCTCGAGAATATTGAGACTATGTATTTAATCTCTTTCTCTGCTCGCGACTTCGACCCTTGCTCAAGCAGAAGAAATTGAAAATCCATTCACGATTTATCACACGAATTAGTCAACGCAAAACTAAATAAACAATCAAAAGTCGCTTTTTATCGTAAACTTTTTCCTCGATTAAAAAAGAAACGCAATAAGAGGATTCCCTCTTACGAAATCTACTCTTCCGGTTTTTTGAAACAATAACGATGAATAATAATAAAATAATTTTTAAAAAACATTTTTCTTACCAAGAACTTCGAAGAAGATGATTAAGTAGCAATAACAGAAACTCACCTGAAACAAAAATGAAAATAACTCGTTAATAATTGCTTAAGAAATTAAATATAGAAATTTTAAAAAACATACGCATAATTTAAAGTTAACATTTTTCAACCATAATTATTCTGTTAATAAAAATAACAGAATTGAGATTGTACTTAGACAAATGAAATAATTCTTTACGATAATTAAAAATCATCTCAAATTTTCTCAAATTTAGAATTTGGGAAAATTTCATAAAAATTTCATTTAATTTGCTTTCAGGTCGATATTAATGGCTCAACTTGACAATAAGAGGAGAGGAGGAGAGCAAGAAGTGAATTGCGAAGAAAGTCGTAGGTTGGTGAAATATCCTCGCTATCGTCTCTTCTCGATGATTTATCGCGTCCTCCAAAAAGATTTGCACATTTTGCTTCGTCTGCTTTCCACGCCCAGGATAAAAAAAAAATGACAACCTAATAAATTGTTTTCCCTTGCATAAAGAAGCTCCCTCTCACCAAAATAAGCTTCAACTTGTCACAAATTCTTTTCAGATATCGATGATTTGTTGGTATGTATTCATTGTTATCGAAAAATTTCTGTTTGTTGTGCTTTTTAACTCAAACATTGATAGCATCAGCAAATTCCAGGAGAAAAAATTCATTATGATTCTTCAGGATTTTGGGCGCAAATATTTAAATTCGATGCCAAATATTTATTGGAGAATATTTTTTGTTAAATATAAATAAACAATAAATTTTCAAATTAATTCCTTAAAGGCGAAGATGTTGGAAAATTTGAATGATAGGAACCGGATGGAAGTGGAAAATGGAGGACTGAAATTTGAGTTGATATGGTTGAGGAAGATGATTGGCAAGTCAACGGAGAAAGTTACGTACAGAATTTAACAGTGCTTGAAATAAATTTGCAGAGAGCATCATGCCAAGTAACAGTGTCTGAGTTGAGGTTAGCGACCGTATTGTCGCATAAATACTGCGTCAGGGATATTATTTATTACTTTGTCATTCTGTCCAATTCTGTGGCAGCGAAGACTTCTCGCGCTGAGCTCTATACTTTTTTACTTCTACTCTTTTGTTCTCTTCGCGTGGCACTGACGGCGCTTGTTACTCATGGCGCTTGTTACTTAAAGAAAGGAGCTCCATTTTTCGCAGCGCCCACATCATCGATTTTCAAAAACACTCACTCTTTGTGACCCATCTGTGAGGCTACTCAATAATTCGAGTATGAAGTTACAAGGACGTGATGGGAAAAAAGAAATATATTTTTTGCAAGATACCATTAGCCGACTTTTCGTTTATAATCGTAGAAAAATTACATAATATCGGGAAACAAGGATATCTTTTGTGGAAAACTGACTAAAGACTGACGCAAGAGTGTCAAGTTGCAGATAGTAACAAAACCTTCTGACGAAAAATTGAGCCTTTTTTCTTTAAGGATACTAGTTTTTCTTGCTAATGACACATTTGTCTCAAACGTCAAAACAGCCTTAAACAAGGGAGAGAGTGTCAAGTCATGAGTGCTTTTTATACACGCTTAGGCGAATGAATAGTCTTTCAATATTGTTGGCATTATTTCCAGAAGAAAAAAAAAATACGAAAAATAAAGAGCGTGTGTTCTTGTAGTGTAAATTTAAATGTTGATAAAAAAGTAACAAGTATAAATTATAAGAAAAATTTGTTGAAAAAAAAACACGAAAAGGAGTAAAATTTTTAAATGCGAAGAAGTTTGAACTCATCAAAGATCATATGGTTTTATTGACCCCAAGGGTGAAGCTTTACGATTGAAGATGTATATATGATGCGCTTGACTGCTTTGTAGCCAACATGATTCAAATGATTTAAATGTAACACCTGTTTGTACGTAATTAAATTTTTCCTGAGTACATATAATTATTTAACTACATACTCTAAAAAGAGACATCATTATATGTAGAGCAGTGAAAAACATCAAAACGAATAATTCTGATAATTAAATAAATATAATTATATTCCAAGTTTTTCAAATTATAGTAATTAGTCATTAGCAAGTTAGTGTCCCACCTCCCATCGAAATAAAATAATCCAACCCATCATAAAAACCCCTCCCATCAAAATTAAATAATCAAATTAAATAAAATGAATTAAAATAATCAATGAGATAATGAAGTTAAAATTTGTCAAATTATAATTTTTTAGTATATGCAAATTATCTCTGTGGGGTGTCATGTTTTAACCAAACAATTTGCAGTAAAAAATTTGGTTTAAATACTAATTCAACTTTTATTATTTAACCAAAAAAATATATACCCACATTTCGGAATCAAACATTTTCCATGTACTTGCAGTTTTGAATGTTCAAATTATCGACAACTTTTTAAACTCAAATTTATCTTGAAATATTGTTCCAACTACAAAATAAAAAGAAGAGCCGTGAGATTTTTTTATCATTTTACTAATTTCTCTAATAATAAACCAATATTTTAGAACAAATTTGAGTTTAAAATGGAATCAAAATTTTCGATCATTTGAATGCTCAGAACTTTAGACGCATACATTTTTCGACATAAAAAAATATTAATTGATCGGAACCCGCCTCAATACCGTTGGGAATGAAAAAGGATTTTCAAATTTGGATTTATTTCTAAAACGGTTGGAGATAAGACATTTTGAAAAATGAAAAAATGTTTACTTCGACGAGCACAACTTCTGCTTTGTCGAAATTTTCGAATTTTTCATTTTTGAGGTTTCCAAACTTGGATATTTTTTTTCGAAAATGGTTGAAGATAAAAAATGTTGGCAAAGGAGAAAAGTATTCGACTCGACAAGCACAACTCAGTACAACCTTTGCTTTGTCGAAATTTTCAATTTACAAATTTTTCATTTTTGAGGTTTTCAAATTTGAATTTTTTTCGAAAATGGTTGGAGATAAGACATTTTGGAAAAGGAAAAAAAAATTTTTTCTTCGACGAGCACAACTTTTGCTTTGCTGAAATTTTTTAATTTCAAATTTTTCATTTTTGAGGTTTTCAAATTTGGATTTGTTTTCGAAAACGGTTGGAGATACGAAATTTTGGGAAAGGAAAAAATTGTTTGTTTCCACGAGCACAACTCAGCACAACTTTTGCTTTGTCGAAATATTCAAAGTTTCAAATTTTTCATTTTTAGGGTTTTCAAATTTAGATTTTTTTCGAAAACGGTTGGAGATACATGGGAAAGGAAAAAATTGTCTGTTTCGACGAGCACAACTCAGCACAACTTTTGCTTTGTCGAAATTTGAACATTTTGGAATTATTCTTTTACCTTTTGAATTTTACATTTTGAGTTTTTTTTCAAAATTGGTTAAATTTTTTAAATTTTGGTTTGCACCACAAATTTATATATATACTTGAAGCTACCTAGCACAATACTTCGAATTGAAATGAAAAATTGATGCAGTTCTGGGCAAAAAACTTTTCAAAAGTTTGGTCGTAATTTTTGAGTTTTAGAAAAATTATTTCTGGTACAAATCTGCACAAGACTCACAATTTAGCACAAATTTCATTTATTCGAAATTTTAACATTGCGGATTTCATTTTCGGGACCTTCAAAATGATTGTAGATTTTAAAACAGTCATATTTTGGAGAATTTTTACAGATTTCAGATAAGTTTTGAAGATTCTAAAGAAATTACTCTCTAACTTACTTTAGTAAAATTTTTTACTAATTATTAGTCGCATTTCAAATTTTTTTTAGTATTTTTGAACTTTTTACTAATTCAGATTTAGAGAGTGAGAGAATTTCGGTAATCTTTTGTAGATCTAGGAGGATTCTAAAAGATTCTGTACAAAATTCTAGAAGGTTAGGAAAGTATTCAGAAAATTTTAGAATATTCCGAAAGAATGTAGTATATGTTGTAGAATATTGACGAATTTAAGGATATTATTTTGTAAAATTATTGTAGAAAAACCCAGCAGATTCTAGAACAGTCTCAAATGTTTTTCAGAATTTTTAAGGATTTTAGATCAATTCTTAAAATTCTGGAGGATTTTAAGAGATTTTAGGAGACTTTCGCAGATTTTGAAAATTTGAAAATTATGGGAAATTTAAGAAAACATTAGTCACTAAAAGAGTTTTTGAATGTCACAAGTTTCTATTTCTCATAATTCTTGGAAAATTATTCGAAACTTGGAATATAAAAAGGGAAAAGAGGGGGAAAAAGGAATGAAACTCGAAAAAAGTGATTTTAGAAGATATGGAGAATAATAGGGGAAAGCGGGATACTAGGGAAAAAAGGGAAATATGGGACTGACTGTGATCCTTGCTAATATTATAATCATATAATTATAATTGTTAAATTATAATTACGAGTATTGAGATATGATTATAATTTGTTAAAGCAAAAAAAAATTCCCTGACTCTTTGAAGGTTTTCCCTGACTTTCCAGAATTCCCTGACCTGTAGCAATCCTTAGTATTAGGAATTTTTTACTTTAGGGGTTATAGAAATAGATTTCCCGAAGTGTATTTTTCAGAAGTTTGTAATATTATGCGCTCGTACAAGACACCTGGGGGAGGGAGCGTTGGTAGTTTTGGTAGAGAGCGACAACGACAACGATAACGATAGAGACTCCTCTCTCGTAACTCGTAACACTCCTCTGACTATCCCTATAGTCGACGCATAAGCTTGTGTAACGCGTAATCATTTCCACGGCCTTCCAACGTGCAACTTTCTAAACAAAACTGCCTCCCAGCAGTACCGCACGATCGTGTATCGCATCCTACTTCAGCGTTAACGGGGCTATTCGGGATCGATAACTCACCGAGCTGGGTTATCGCCGCAAAGTCGAATCGATAAAGTTGGCCGGAATTCGGGAGACGAGCCACCCGAGAATAATTCACGTCGTGCGTACAATATAACGTCATCCACGATATTCCTTCGTGTGCTCTCGCTTCTTATTAATTTTTATACGCGGCTTAAATAAGTGAACGCCTTCGATTGGCCAATTCAAGTGCAATGCATTGACATTGTCAATATTTTGCCACTTTAAAAAGAATTTCATACACCCAGTGCCCAAGGAAAATTATAAAATTATTTCACTAAAAGATCCACGCTAACATGAAAATTCATTACATATTAAGATTAAATTTTTTATCCAGGAGTTAATCGCTACTGAATTTACCTTGAATTCAGATGTGCACTGTTAGAAATTTCCATGACTTTTTTCAGAGACATGAGACTGAAACTTTATGCAGTTACTGTTTCTGAAATTTCAGTTTCAGTTTGATAAATTTCAGTTACAATTTTGTAAATATAAGAAAAATTTTGGAAACTTCAGTTACAAGTAACTGAAAATTCAGTTATAAGCAACTGAAAATTCAGTTAAATCTTGGTAATTCTACGATACTTGCAACTGAAAATTCTGAAACTTGTAACTTAAAATTTTATTGTAACATAAAAAAATTTTATGTTCAGATAACTGAAGCTTCATGCAGTTGCATGTAACTCAGGTTAACTAACGTTTCCCCTAAAAAAAATACCAGGACTTTTCCAGGTTTTCCAGGTCAAAAAATAAATTTTTCCAGGTACTATTTTTTAATTATCATAAAATTTAATGGAAAAAATCTTTTTTTCTTCAACCTGCACGATATAAATAATTTATACAATCACAGAAACAACTGAGGATAAAATTTCTTCCAGATAATTTTTTAGAGAGGTAAATTTTTATTCGGACAACTTCACGTCTTTCAAAATACTTGTGTTGTCATGGAAAAACAAAAGAAAATTTAACCGATATTTGGGTAAATTTACCCTGTGAAGTTAATTTTTGTTGAAGGTAAATATCACACCGAAATCAAGGTAAAAATAACACTTCGTTTTACCTGTGACTAAATGAAAAAAAAAGTGAATATAAAATGTTTATTATGCGATTTATGAAATTCTTGAATTTAGCTATCAGAATAAGCTCAAAAAACTATTTTTTGTTTAAGGGAATACTCTTTATAAGAAGAATTAGTAGTTTTCTACTAATGAAATATAGTGCAAAGTCGTTTATCAATTTCTTTAGTAAGCTTATCGTCAAACGGGGCAACTTCGAACATTTGGGGTAATTTCGGACAGTCCTAGATTCATCGCTTAAATTATTCAAATTGGTTTTAATTAGGATTTGGAACCAGTTAAGGCTTAAACTGATTTCATATTCTAGTTGGAACCGTTTTGAGTAATTAATAGTATTAATTTAGGGCTGTCCGAATTTACCCCACTAAAGCAATTGATAAACGATTTCTAATTATTTCATTTGAAGAAAACTACTAATTTAAATGTAAAGAAATAAGAATTCCAGGACAATGAGTGAAATTCAAGGACTTTTTCAGGTTTTACCAGGTAAAAAAAATTCAAGGACTTTTTCAGGTTTTTCCAAGTAAAAAAATTCAAGGACCTTTTCAGGTTTTCAAGGATTTCCAGGACACTAGGCACCCTGGTAACTGAAAATTTAGTTACAGTTTAAAGTTTTTTAACTGGTAACTGAAAATTTAGTTACAGTTTAAAGTTTTTTAAAGCGATTTGGTAAATTTAAGATAAATTTAGGAAAATTTAGTTATCGTAAATGAAATTTAAGACAAATTCATGAAAATTCGGTTAGAGTTTGATAAATTTTAGTCACAATTTGATAATTTTCAGATATGGATACCGAAAAGTATCTTAAATTATATAAAAATTTCTGTTACTTTCGTAACCTAAAAGTTCCGAAAATTTACGAACATTTCTAAAAGTGTACATAAAATTGCTGGAATAACCCCTCGATTTTTATTAAAGTCAAAATATTTCACATTCTTCTCTAATTAGAAAAAATAAATTTTAAGGTCGGAATCAAAAAGGAAATTTCATCTAGTTTGTGAAATGTAAAGTGTAATGAATGTTAGTAAAAAGAAAGTTAAGTAAAAAATAAAAAATAAAAAAACACTTTAAAAAATTAATTATTTTCATATTTTATTATTTTTCGTAGAAATATGGAATATTTTCTTTTGTTATTCTAAGACCATAAACTAATTTACTGGAATTTCAATTTCAATCTAAAAAAAAATTATGATTAAGAGCAAATTCCAAAATGAAAATAGTTCAAGGTTTTGCGAGGCCTTCGTCCGTCACTGGTCAGCCAACAAAAAGTCCTTGCATGATTGCGGAAAAGATTAAGCAATTCTCCTAGTTAGGCCAATATTTAAAATTGCGAATATCTTACTTCCAAGTACACAGTTTTTTAAATTTAAGGCTTTTAAAATTGTATCAACAAATTAGGATTTAAAATTATATCAACACACTAGGATTTAAAATTATATCAACACATTAGGATTCAAAATTATAATTTCAAATTACTTTTCAGCTCGCTTTTCAGTAAAAATATAAACTGGTCTACCTCTATTCAATTTTACTTTTGTTTCACCAAAAGAAGTAATCAAGACTGTTTTATTTCTCTTAATAAATCTGCAACCTTTTCTTGCAAAAAAAAAAAAAAAAAAAAGTGAAATGGTTAAGGAGGATGCTCAGTCTTCAGAATGATTCATCATTTTTTTCTAGTAATCATCAGTTCGGCAGTAAAATTCTTGTGTATACTAAAATTAATTAATTAGAAATTGCAGGCAGTAATTACGAAGCGAGAAGGTATCTACCTCCCCCTATTATTCGAGAGCCATGAATAGGTCAAACAAGTCGTCCCACACGATTGTTGCAATTTTATTTTTTACTTTGTACCTCGAAAAAACGTTATTAAATTAAGTAACAAGGAAGAATTATTTTATTCCTATTTAAGCACTGAAACAGAGTTAATTATTTTATCGCAATGGTAAAAATGTTCAATGATCCTAAAATATCAAGCTCTCATCTCGACTTTCATGAAACGAAATGTTGGCATGAAATTCTAATTCGTCTGCAATAAGGAAAATTATTTTAAGAAAATTTATTCTTAGTTTTTCTGTGAGTTTGTTAACATTCGAGCCCAGTTATGTCTTAGGCACGACCCTGTTTAATTCGCGTAATGCCTTCAATGCGGCATTGCGAGATTACATGAGATGTAATTCGTTACGTAAATCAAAGCTGCTAAAAGCTAATAACGTTTTAGCCTGTTGCGAGCATTCCTCTCTTTTGCATATCAAAACAAACGAGATATGATACACATAAAAAACTAGGATCATCATCTCTTCTCAAATTATAATACAATTTCTAAGTAAATTTTACTTAATTGAATAATTCCAAAAAATTTTTTAAATGTAAAATCAAAAGAAATATGCTTTTTCGAATAATCTACCATTATTTCTATTTCTGTCCAATAGTTCCTAACATTCTTGCAGAATTAAACAAAAATTTATTTTTATTAATCAATGGAATCAGCTTCATTCAAAAATTATTTTGATACTTTTGGCAAAACGTTTTGTTAGATTCCCAGGTGGAAAAATTATGCATAATTTATGCATAATGAATTATGGGTAGTTACTTTGCAAAAAATTATACATAAAATGTGAAAACAAATGACAAATGCATAAAATGTTAAAATAAATGACAACTAGTTTTCAATTGTTTTATTGGTTATTTCAATGAATAATAACCAAATGTAACTTTAAACTTTAAATAACTTTATTGTAACTGTTATTTAGGTTATTATTTTTGGCATAGTGACTACCCATAGTTCATTACGCATAAATTTTTCTACCTGGGTTCATAAACATTTAAGGACAGAATTGATAAAACTTCTCAGTAAAACGGTTTTTATTAATTTTTAATTCTAAAATATATGAATTTTTTGGATAGGTTTACCATAGGATGAATCGAATATGCTAAATTTTAATTACTTTGTAAGAAATTTGTATCTCAATCCGCTAAGTAGCTATAAAAGTCAAGCTTATAAGTATCAACCCGAAATTCGTGGCTCACATCGAGAGACCAATATCTACAATAGGATAGATCAAATGTGCTAAATTTGTGTTACTTTGTAAGCAATTTGTATCTCATGCCGATGAAGTAGCTACAAAAGTCAAGCTTATAAAGATCAACCAGAAATTCGTGGTCCATATCGAGAGGCCAATAACAACATCGATGAATCGAATATGCTAAATTTTTGTTACTTTGTAAGAAATTTGTATCTCATGCCGCTTCTGTATCAGCATACGCGCGAACACTTTTCGTTGTGCAATCATACACATAAAGACAAAACGCATCAAATGGTATATCTGTTAGAGCTGCAACATCACATTACATAAAGCAAAAAAAAAAAAAAGAATTGTACACCGAAACCGGATCAAACTAAAGCATCGATAACTTTCTACCGATTGGTCGTACAAAGTTCGAACTGATCTGCATTTTGAGAAACAGAGAATTATCTCAATCCTAAGGTTTTAATCCGTTTTAATCTCCCATCTTTTTTTAATTAATATAATTTACGTACCATAGTAATAAACAACATTCTAATCAGAAGTAATTTTCAGTCGAATTTAGATCAATAAAACAAAGTAAATTGAATTATAAATAAATTACTGAAAATATTCTGTGATTTAAAATGGTATTAACTAAAGAAGCTCGTAATCACAAAATGCAAGATTATGTTTTTCTTTTATCGATTCTGATTAACAATGTGATTGATATCTGATTAAAAAAGTGACAATTTATTATTGCGATTGCGAGTTTCACCGAAACATTCCAGTCATTATTGAATTGTGCTAATTTATTCTACTTTTGGATAGGCAACTTGCTTTAATCCTTTTTCACCTCTGAAGAAACGAGATGCAAATGAAAAGACCCCAAAATATTTATTTTTATTACCCTAAATTGCTTTGCCACATTCCTTCACTTCTATAATCTTTAAATTGGCAATAAATTAAGACAGGGACATAAAAAAAGTTCTTTCAATTCAAGTCAACGAAGAACGAACCTTTCTCTCTCTGCCCAGAGTAATTTAAATCAACCAAGGAGAATGCTTGTTTGACTTTTATACCGGAAAGATATTTGAGGGGTTAGTGGCGCAATAAATAAATAATTGAGAGGACCTTGACAAAACATTGCGGTGCAGGGGGCGTGTAACTCCATAGGACTCTCTAACTCGAGCACGACCCTCCCAATGCAGGACGTTAAGTTTTCAAAGCAATAAAATAATTTTTAGCATCGTAACTCATAATTGAATTATGCAATCACATTATTCAGAGGGCCGTTCAATCATTACGAAACGCTTTATTTATAGGGGCAGAAGGATTACTGAATGACAAAAGGAATAATAGAAAGTATGAAAGGGATAAAAAGAGTTCATAAATGATTCGACGTAAGAGTGTTTATATCTGAAAGCTAATTATTTTATTGCACAAACTGAAAAAATAATTATTAAAAGTAAGTACTCAAACTCAATAAAAAAAATGTAATAAACGTCCAGGCTTTTTCTATTAAAATTATTCTAGTGAAATAAATAATGCACTCCAAGAAACCATTGTTAATAACACTGGTTTACAAATTTTAATATTAAAGCTACCATAAAAAAAAATCCAAAAATTCATATCTCGAAAACCTATTCATAAAAAAATTTTTTAAACGATTTTCGAGTTCAGCGAGCCAAAATGCATAAGAAGAACGAAAAGGCTGTAAACCAGTGTAATTTAAGCAAAGGAATAACCTTCTTTATTTAATAAATGTTTTTAAAATATTCTCTTCAATATTATTTCCGATGTTAGAAAATTTTCATTTTTGAGACTGATATCAAGGGATTGGAAAATTGAAATATGTGCTATCTTGCCTCTTTTTTAATTAACACTGTAATTAAGAAATATAACACATTTTTAAAAAAGATCCAATTAACCTTTTTAAATTAAATTGTTCTAAAGAAAAAAGAGACAGCTGCCAAGTGAGATGGGGCCAGTTTGAATGAAGTGGAAAACGAAAGTAAAGAAAGTTGACTACCACGTCCTACTTATTGTCAGCTGAGCCCAGGAAGAGTTTACAAATTATGATGAGGTCACTCGTAAATTGTGGGTGGGACTTTTACATCATTTCATTACCATTCAATACGTCACATAAGAATAGTAAAAATTTCAGAACAAATCCACTGTGGGCTTTCTTCCAAGAGACAAAATATTTATACAACCTGAAATTATTTCTATTATCATTATTATTTTTAATTCATAGATTTTTTTCCCAGCATATTATTAAGCTTAAGAAACATTCTTTTTATTCGATAGAAACAAAACTACTTTTCAGCCCTTTTCTTTCATCTATTGAGCCCCATTCTTTCTTGAGAAATAAAAAGCCTGTTTGAAAATTGGATTAGACTGAGGATTAATACTGTTTTCACGCCAGGTGCGTCATATTACGTAACACTCTAAAGGAACGGATGAGCTCAGCCCAGCTTTAGCCAGCATTATACCTACATGCAAGGAGAGTAACAACATTAACCGAAAATCGCATTACGTAAGCTTGAATTACTTAAAATCAATATGTGTACAATAATAAAATTTTTATCCAGAATCTAGCATTCAGTTTTAAAAACTGGAAACTAATTTCCACCCTTTTCTCCCTCAGAGTTTAAAAAGTTATTTGCGAGAGACAATTTAATTACTTCAATTATCAAACAGGATGTCTAGCGTTTCTCCTTAAAAAAAATTCCAGGACTTTTCCTGGTTCTTCAGGTAAAAAATAAATTTTTCCAGGTATAATTTTTTAATTATTAGCATCAACTTTCATGGAAAAAATCTTTTTTTCTTGAACCTGTATGATAGAAATAATTTAGACAATTATAAATGAACTACATAAAATGTTTATTATGCGATTTATGAAATTCTTGAGTTTAGCTAACTGCATTTATCTGTATAAGCTCAAACAACTATTTTTTAAGGAAATATTCTCGAAGAAGAATTAGGAGTTTTCTACTAAGTCGTTTATCAATTGCTTTAGTAAGGGTTTTTACTAATCTTTAATAAAAAATTACTATTTTACAGTAAAAAACTACAAATTCATTTAGTAATCTAACTAAACTAATTAGTAAGCATCAGTAGTTTTCTACTAAATAAGCTTACTAAAGCAATTGATAAACAACTTCTCTTGATTTCATTCAGGGTTACTACAAAACTCCCTGACATTTTCCTGGACAATTTTTCACTTTTCCTGACCGTTATCTTCCGTTATAATTATATAATTCCGGGATCACAATTTTTTAGCAGTGGTTCAATTTCAAGGAAAATAGGGAATTTCTTTTTCAAGAAAGGAGATTAAAGATAAAAAGGAGTGAAGTTTTTTTCTTTTAAAAATACAAAGGAAGCTGCAATTCTCTAGAATCTTAAAAAAAATCGTCAGAAATCTTAAATTCCTATCTAGAATCTAATAAAACACTTCTCAAATTTCTAATCTATCAGAATCTTTGGAATGCTCTTGAATTTTCGAAAATCCTTCATGACTTCTGGAGTTTTCAACAACCTTTTAAAATCTTTTAGAATATTTTTATTTTCCATAAATCACTTGTAGATTCATTAAATCTTTCGAAATCCCAAAAAATTCTTTACAATCTAGATTTTTGAGTGTTTTAGAATCTTTCAGAGAGACTTCCTGATTCTTCCAAAAATCTTCTATACACTCAAAAAAATGTCTGGTTAAATATGCCCTTACTATTTCTTCTCGTTAAAGCAATCAGAATTCTGATTGTTTTAATCAGAATTTTTGGTTAGTCTAACCAGAAAAAATAGTAAGGGCATATTTAAATAGAATTCTGGTTAATTTAACCAGACATTTTTTTTAGTGTAATGTTCTAAAATCTTCTAGTCTCTTCCAGGCATTTTTTTAAAGACTTTCAAAAAGTCTACAGAATTTTAGGAAGATTCTGAAAACAATCTAGAAAATTATTAGATCCTTAATTATTAGACAGATAGATTATTAGATTATTAGAGTCTTTTCTATATACTTGAAAGAGTTCTAAAGGATTCTGCGGAATTCTAGAAATTCTAATGCACTTCAGAATAATGTGCTTAAAGTACTAAACGTGTTCAAATGAATGAAATTTATTGTCTCATTTCATTTTAAAACGCAAATTTCTTCTAAAATATTGATTTATTAATATAGAAACTAGTGTAATGATAAAAAAAAAAGATCATGATATTTCTTTTTATTTTGTAGATTGAACGAAATTTAAAGACAAATTTAATTTCAGAAAAAAAAGTTTGTTCATTTGAACGTTCAAAACTTTAGGTACATTTCAGAATATTCTTGAGGAGTCTATAGAAGATTTTAGAAGATTCTGGAACATTCTCGTATATTTTGTAGAATATTAAAGAATTTTTAAGAATTCCTTAAAATTGTAAAAGATTATTATATGGGAATCCAGAAAGTTCTAAAATTTTAGAAGGTTATTGTAGGAGAACCCAGAAGGTTCTAGAAAATTCTAAAATATTTTGGAGAATTTTAAAGGATTTTACATGTTTTAAAGATTCTGGAGAATTTTAAGAGATTTTAGGAGACTTTCATAGATTTTGAAAATTTGAAATCATAAGAAATTGAAGAAAACATTAAAAGAGTTTTTGAAAATTACAAGTTTCTATTTCTCATAATTCTTGGAAAATTATTGAGAGATTTGAATATAAAAAGGGGAAAAAAGGAATGAAACTCTTAAAAAAGTGATTTCAGGAAATTTGGAGAATAATAGGGAATAGGGGAAAAAAAGGAAATAGAGGATTGACTGTGATCCCTAATTCTGTAATATTATAATTATATAATTGTATTATATATTAAATTACAATTATAACTTATGGAGATATAATTATAATTTGTTGAATCAAAAAAAATTCCCTGACTTTCTAGAATTTTCTGATGACCTGTAGCAACCTTGTCGTTCGAAGAAAACTACTAATTCAAATGTAGAGAGATAAGAATTCCAGGACTATAAGTGAAATTCAAGGACTTTTCCAGGTTAAAAAAATTCAAGGACTTTTCCAGGTTTTCAAGGATTTCCAGGACGCTCGACACCCTATATTAAACCTCATAATCCGCTTAATAACTACCTCTTAAAGAATTTAATTGAGCAGATACAATTAAAATCCAAAACTCTTTTGATTAATTGTGAAAAAAATTACTTCAAGGAATTCCAAAATATAAAATTATTAATTTCGTTCACTGAGATAAATGTGATTCCATTTTTTTAATTATAAAATTCAAAAAGTACTACAAATTTAATTAATTAAATATAATATAAGCGAAAATTCCTTGTTTTATATAAAGCTCTGTCAAGTTGAAAGTTAAGTAGTCAATCTCGGTGATAAAATCTGTTTTCATTGCGAAGATGAAAAAAAAAAGGAGTCGTTCATGTGGGCCCTGACTAATTTTAAAAGCGACTTACTCTTGGGAAAAATATTTGCGATTTTTTTATTACCGTTGTTGGAAATTCTTTCCGTAGCTATTTGTATTTATGAAACGCGGTTCAGTGCTTTGTCAGAGAAATATCGGTGTAAAACGCCAGAGATATTTAGCCTCAACCATTTATAAGCTTCCGTACTGTGGTTTCACAGGTCTATTAACCGCGACAAGGTATCTGGCCTCGTGCCTCGATTGTCGGCGTGCGTAAATTCTTGAATGCAACAAAGTTGCAATTTTATGACGATCAAACGACTCCGCGATAAGCGGCCAAGTTCCGATGCAAGACGGGGGTGCTCAACGACAATTTAATTCACATTAAATGTTATAAAGGAATTATATTACTGTTTTAGATCGTTGAATGAGAAAAAAATGTCTTCAAGGATATGAAAGCTGCCACAAATAATTAGCTTTTTATTTTCATAGTATAAGTTATAGTTTGTTTTCAATTTAAATACTTCTGAACTGTTTAAGCTGAAGAAAAGTTTTGTTAAATCTGGTTCTTAATTATAAAAATAATTTAATTTAAGATAATTTATATAGCTTTTACTTCCAAAAGAAATCTTACGTTTCTTCTGAAAGTTTTGAGAAATTAAATTCAGCAAAATTTAACTGAATTGAAGTCAATTCACCTACACCCAGGAAAAAGTTTTTTATATTCAAATAAAAATTTTTTCAATCCAAAATATAATTGGATTGCTATGGAGTCAAAAAAAATTTGTTTGATTCAAACAATTATTATTTGAATAAAAAAAATTGATTTAAATCAAACAAACTTTTTTCTGATCAAACAAATGTTTTTTTTATTATAAAAAATTTTTTATATCAAATCGAAAAAAAGGTTAAAAAACGATTTTTTAAACTTGAAAATAAGTTTTTTTTGAGTGTATATAAATTCGAAGGAATCCTACAGAATTTAACTAATTTCAATTGAATTCTAAATGATTTACTGATTTAAATTGAATTCCAATTAATTGAGCTGTTATTTTTAATTAAATTCCAAGTCAATTCAGTAAATTCAAATTCAACTGAAATAAACCAACTTAATCAGATGAATACAATTTTTAAATCATTCAACAGAATTCGAATTAATACAACTTAAATTGAATTGATATCATGTCAACTGACTAATGAAATGCAAGTGAATCACATGATTTATGCAATTAAATACAACTAAGTCAAGTGAATTCAATATGCTGCACTCAAAAAAAAATTTTGTTGATTGAACCAAATCGTTTACTTTTAGTTGATTTAAACAAAAATGTTGATTAAGGGAACCAAATTTTTTTGAGGCAATCCAAGTCAACCATATGTTTTCCTGATTGAACCAAATCTTCAGTTGAATGTACCAAATTATTTATTTTTGGTTAAACCAACCAAAACTTTTGGTAATAACCAAATTCTATGGTTGAACCAACCAAAATTTGGTTGATTTTATTAACTATTTTTCTGAGTGTAAAATTGAATCAATTTAAGTATTTTCATTAGAATTGAAGTATGTAAATCAAATAGAATGCAAAGGATTTCAACGTAAATTGAATTTATATTATTAAGTGAACTGAATCAGCAGAATTTAATTCAAGTAAATTCAACTTACGATAAGTGAATCCAACAAAATTCAAATCACTATAAATTTCCAAAAGAAATTTTACGTCTCTTCTGAAAGTTTTGAGAAATTAAATTCAGCAAAATTTAAATGAGTTGAAATTAATTCACCTACACTCAGAAAAAAGTTTTTTATATTCAAATAAAATTTTTTCAATCAAAAATATAATTGGATTGCTATGGGGTCAAAAAACATTTGTTTGATTCAAACAATTATTATTTGAATAAAAAAAATTGGTTTGAATCAAACTTTTTTCTGGTCAAACAAATGTTTTTTTATTATAAACAATTTTTCGTATCGAATCGAGAAAGAGGTAAAAAACGATTTTTTAAACTTGAAAGTAAGTTTTCTTTGAATGTATATAAATTTGAATGAATCCTACAGAATTTAACTAATTTCAATTGAATTCTAAATGATCTAACCGATTTAAATTGAATTCCAATTTATTCCAACTAAATTTAAGTGAATCTTACAAAATTTCTGTGAATTGAATTCCAATTAATTGACGTACTGAAAAATGATACTTTTGTTAGGAATTTTTTTCTCCGCTACTAATAAAGCAACAAAAAAATGGTTTTAAGGGATCATTCTATATGACATTAAGTATACAAAACAATTTTCTTTTTTTTTTTATTTAATACAAAATGGCGGCGTAGGAGTAACTAAAGCGAAACCATGTTTTTCAATTTAGTTGGCAGTATAACTCGAGCAATTTTTATCCGATTGACTTGAAATTTCAACTGTAGCTTCTAGATAGATTATCTAAAGCGGTACACACCGTTTTTACGATTGATTAACCCTCAAGGACGCGCGCCTGCGGGGATTTAGCCGCATTTAGCCGCGTCCTCCTGAGAGCCAAAGAGGCGCACGTCCTCGAGGGTTAACAATAACATTTTTTATAAACAAATGAAGGTTGACTTTTTACCGAAAATTTTTTTCAAACTGCTGCTATTTTGCAAAAAATCAATATTTTTGAATAATCTTGTGGACCGCTTTAGATAATCTGTCTAAGAAGCTACAGTTAAAATTTCAAGTCAATCAGATGAAAATTGCTCGAGTTATACTGTCCACCAAATTTAAAAACATGGTTTGGCTTTAGCTACTCCTACGCGGCCATTTTGTATTAAATAAAAAAAAAAAAGAAAATTGTTTTGCATATATAGAATAAAACTACAGTTAAAATTTCAAGTCAATCGGATGAAAATTGCTCGAGTTATACTGTCCACCAAATTTAAAAACATGGTTTGGCTTTAGCTACTCCTACGCGGCCATTTTATATTAAATAAAAAAAAAGAAAAGAAAATTGTTTTGCACTTATAGAATAAACCCTTAAAACCATTTTTTGTTGCTTTATTAGTAGCGGAGAAAAAAATTCCTTAAACAAAGCCTCATTTTTCATTACGTCAAGGTGATATAATCCCTTAATTCAAATTAATCCACCTGAATTTAACGGATTAGAATTATATTCTATTTATTTCAACTGTTTTGATATTGTACTCCGAATAATTCAACTAAATTCAAGCGAATTTAATTAGTATATCAGGTAAATCCAAATGAATTCAAATTTTAACTTAAATTGATTTCAAATTAATTCAACATTCAGAAAAAATCTTATTTGAATCAAACACACTATTTGCTTGAATAGACACAAATATTTGGTTATTTCAAACAAATTTTGGTAGATTCAAAAGCTCTTCCCTCTACGATTCAAATAATTATTTGTTTCAAGTAAAAGTTTAGTTTAATCTAATAAATTTTTTGATCGATCAAAAAATTTGGTTGAATGAACCAAATTGTTGAATGAGTCTACTAAAACTTTGTTTGATTCAACCAAAACTTTGGTTCACCGTAAAGCAATGCATTTATTTGGTTGATTCAACAAAATTTTCGTTGAATCAAACTTTTTTCTAAGTGAACTGCTCTTGTCAGTAAATTTAAATTAAACTGAAATAAACTTAATCAAATGAATACAATTTTTAAATCATTCAACAGAATTCAAATTAATTAAACTTAAATTGAATTGATATCATGTCAAATGACTAATGAAATGCAAGTGAATCACATGATTTAATTAAATACAACTAAAGTCAAGTGAATTCAACATGCTACACTCAAAAAAAATTTTGTTGATTGAACCAAATCGTTTAGTTTTAGTTGATTTAAAGAAAAATGTTGATTAACCAATTTTTTTGAGTTAACCCGATTAAATCAAATGTTTTCTTGATTAAACCAAATCTTCGGTTTAATATACCAAATTATTTATTTTTGGTTAAACCAACTAAAACTTTTGGCTGAGTCAACCATTCACTTGGTTGTCCGTATGATAACCAAATTCTATGGTTGAACCAACCAAAATTTGGTTGATTCAATCAACTATTTTTCTAAGTATAAAATTGAATCAATTTAGTAAAATTGATTCAATTTAAAATTGAATCAGAATTAAAGTATGTAAATCCAATTGAATGCAAAGGATTTCAACTTAAATAATTTAACTGAATCAGCAGAGCTTAATTCAAGTAAATTCAACTTACGATAAGTGAATCCAACAAAATTCAAATCACTATAAATTTGATTTAAAAATACAATTTGCTTTCGGTTTATGTGTAGAGATGAATGAACTTATGAAATGGTTTTCATTTGATAGCCGATGATTGGGATCGTACAAAGTTTAAAGTACGTACATTTTTTTGAGTGATGCATGAAATTAAAATAATTCTAAAAAAACTCATATTTAGGGTAAACTGGGACATAGAGTCAAACCGAATTTGGTCAAGACAGGGATGCCTTCTTGGCCTCTGAACAAGACGATTATCTAACCTACTTCTGTAATACTAATTACTGTGTCACTGCCATTGTTTCTACAGAGTGGCATAAGAGATGAGAAGGGTAACGTATTCTCATGTGCATCGTACACAACGGGTGTTCTCTGTTCTATCAACTCACACTGAGTCCTCTGCAAACAACAGCATTTCTCAAATTAACTTTTACTTCCTTCGCTTACTTTTCCTAATTTCTCCACAAGCATTGAAGCTTTTTTTTTCTTTTCCGCAAACATCAAGATCTTATAGAAACTGAAAATATTGTACCTTTTTGAATTTCTTACTAAAACTTGAATTTTATATCTTTTTTCTTTATTTTTGAAGAAATATATTAATTTCGAGAAAAATTTCACCAAGTCTTTTTCGTCATTTTACGTATAACACAAAAGGCACATTATGAAGTGGTAATTTGTTTCTGAGTTAAGTTTACATTCAACATGAACACTTTTTTTGCAAAACTTTTTTATAACAATTGGTTTTTTCTTCCTTTAACGGTACTAATGTTAGCAAGGAAAACTGAGATCAATAAAGGTTGAAACTTTGAAAGGTCAGTCATGAAAAACGCTGTCTCATGTTAGCCACCCTTTGTTCGCCAAGGCAAGATTAAAGACTTGGATTCTTGCAACGTTATAAACTATATACTATAAAGTCAGTGAAGGCGCCAGAAACCACGTGACCACTACTGGGGTAATTTTTGTTTTGCTCTGAAAAACGAGGTTAGACAAGGGAGTCATGGCGTTGCTGTCAACAAATGATGTTTCACCCTATGGGGTAAGTGCGTTACTACCATTATTCTCGGCAACGCTCAACAATATCTCCGTAATTACTTCACGGCCGGTTAACAATGTGCATTCGTAAACAAGCATTTCTGTCTTCCTGCCATAATAATGCATTGTTCATGATCTCCCTGAATACACAAATGTGAGCACATGAAAAAAAAGAAAAAATAGATTCAAATTAAAAATACGTGAGATATTTAAAATTCAAATGTTAATACTCTATTGCGTAAATTACATTCCACTTCAGAAACATTTATTAATAAAATTTCTCAAATTGCTTTCGTCGAGAAAAGTTCTGAAAAGATCTTCATTTTCCATTTCTTGACACCAAGCGGAAATATTACTTCATGGTCTATTTGGAATGTATACTGAACCTTGGCACAAAAATCACACTGCACTTTTAACAGTAAATTCGAAAGTCACCATGTCAAATTTAACATAAAGACAATAAACTAATTATAATTTAGGTCTGTTTGGTAATTTACTTTCAAAAATGTTTCATCGATTTCTTTCCCAATACATTCCTTTCCTAAAGAAATAATTTCACTTTTTTTTATTCAGGACACAATTTCCATAGATTCATTTTATTCATATAAATGCATTTGCATAAAAGTCCAACTTCATTTTATGTGACTAATTCAAGCAAAAAAAAAGTTCCAGGAGATTCCCTCGGCTATAAAAATTTATGTTTTGGTTTCTTATCAACCAGATGACTATGCTATCTTATCTCTTAGAAAATACTTAAAACTCAGGTTTTTTTAAATAGAGTTTGGCGCCTGTCTTATATAACTCAGTTATGAGTTTACTTAAAACTTTGCAAGATCGCAATCAACTTTCAAAAAAGAAAACCATATTTCATAATGTTGTTCTTCTCTGCACATGAACCGAAAGCAAATTTTCCTTCAAATGTTTGTTTTCCTCAACCAAGTTTATTTTTAAATCAAATTAATTTTTGACTTAAGTTTAAGTCAAATAAAAGAAAAAGTTTAATAATAAAATTTGGCGAAAATTCTGTTCTTTTCAACCTCCACCAGAGACAAAGAAGCCGACGCTAGAAATAATTTCGCGGGTTCTCAGTAAGACTCCCGAAGTATATTAATAAACGAAAACAAAAAACAGAAAATAGAAACTAAAACTAAACTAACATAAGGACTCGTTAAAACAGGTTATTCACGATAATTTTGGTCGATAAAAAGTTTGCATCGATCATGGATCGATGTGCGCAAATAACTCGAAATATATGTTAATTAAGTAAAATCTGTGTTGACTATATCAGAAGACCCTTCCCCCACTTCAGAAGTCTCCGACCGCGAACTCGCGTTTCTATTTTTTTTCTCTTTTTCGCGCTCACAAATATCCAAGGTAATCAGCGTGACCCTTAACATCATGACGAAGTGTGCAGCCATACTGAAAACTTGTGTCTGAAGTTTTGAGAACGTTCAAGTGAAAGAAACCTTTATTTAATTTCTACTAACAAAAATTATTAAATTAAATACTCGAAATTAATTAATTCCTCTTTTGTAAATCGTTATTTCTCAAAGAGCAAAATATTTCGTTCATTTGAATGTTCGAAACTTAAGATACATAAACTTGGTCAACATTTTATTTCCCCGGAAAGGATGAGAAGAAACACAACTTTGAAAATTCCGTTATCCATCGGCATAATTATTACGTAATCATTTACCATAATTTTCCTTTTAGTATTTAAAAACTCTTAATTCTCAAAAATCAATTAATTACTTGCTACTTCAAAAGATATAATTTTCGATTACTATTTGTGGTATCTGCATTATGAAAATAGTGATATGATAACATAAATATTTTTCGACTACATAAGCATAAGGTTTAGAGTTATTACATAAGTAATGAACAATTGCCGTTATCCGCACACTTCTGATAACAGTAGCAAAGCCAACGGTATTTTAGAACACAAATGGAGCTTCTTATCTAACACTTCTCACAATCAAACTATGTATTTCACTCTAAATAGTTAATTGCTACACGTCCACTTTCGACACTTGGACTAATCGAAAAAATCTAAATGTGTACAATTACTCCACACATACAACTCTCCCACTATAATTAATTATCTAGAAATACCATTTGCCAAGTTTAAAGCATATCAATATTCTAATTCCCATTATCAAATCAGAACTATTATCAAACAAAACCACGATCTTTACTCACTGAGTAAAAAAAGAACTACAATATTTATAAGGAAAAAAGTGTTACCATTGAAGCTAAAAAAAATCATTTATAATATTGCACTCGTTTGAGAATATTCCCCAGACGTTGTTGAAACACGTGTTCCGCTTTACTGATTTTTTTTTTTTTCTGTACCACTTTGACTATAAAGGAATAATCTCGTGGACGATTTGCATAAATTATCAGATTCCCTGCACATTGACAATTTCCGTTCTCCGAGGAGGAAACGCAAACGTTTTACATTGCAGTGCGATTTCATCAAAGTTTATGAAGCATTTATTTTTCGTTTTAGATTCTTGAGTTGCGATTACAAATGAACTGAAAGGCGAGTGATTCGAGATTTTCACGTGAGTCACGAGGATCAGAGTGAGTCTTGGCCTCAGTTGTATATCGTGTTACAGCGTCTCTCTTATCAAGCGCTCATTATTTTCGTAATTTGAGATGTCAAAAGAATATACACGCTTCGTTGATCTTCCCCCCCTCACCACCCCCCACACATGTGGAGCAATTTGCCCCGATCGGATTCGAAGTGATGGCTCTTGTTTAATACCAGGAAAGAGAAATAATTAATTCCAGGAATAAAAATACTAACATGTGGCGGTCGGTTATGGACCTGTGAAGCCAAAAAAGGTAGGTGGGGAAACACAGGAGAAGCGAAAATATTTAGTTACCTAAAATAATATGACAAAGGCGACAAAGCGTAGGTAACCACTAAACGAACAGGGTCCAGGTATTGATATCAATTTCCAATAAGTCTTTACTCCCTTGTTATTACATTCCTTTAAAGTAGAAAATCGTTTTACTTTTCGCTTTGCAGTTGAGATGTTATAGTGAGTTGTTTCATTTGAAACTTTCAATAATCTTATCATGAAAGATTTCACCACGAAATTAGTAATTGTTGATATGGAAAAGTTTGGAATTTTAATGTGAAGTACTACGAAAAATTTCATAATAATTGCCAAACTAAAAGTCGTTTTTGAAAACTAACTTGTGTCTCAAATACTGAGTCTTTTAAAACAAAACAAAAATGCTACATCAAAAGGTTTTTTCGTAACCAAATGAAAGAAGTCTCTAAATTTTAATTACAAGTGACTGATGAAATAATGAAAATTCAGTCACTGATTTGATATTATTACTTTAAATTTAACTATTTTAAATACACTCCCGCCAGAAATTTTGGGTACACTATTTTTCAAACATTTTAAACAAATTTGATATCTTAAATACAACTTCTTAACAATATTTAATGATATTTTCTTGAAACGTATTTAAATCTGCGTCGAATGACCCCTATTTGAATTGTTTTTGATGACTCTGTTAAAAAAATATCTATAAAAAACAAGTTTTTTTGACAATTTTTTTAAATTACCGATATCTCCTAAATTATTTCACACTTTTTAAGTTTCTAGGGCTCATTTTAAAGGCGAAATTCTACACTTTCTACTGAAATCATCTATAGATTTGTTTGTGTACTTTAATAGATTTGGCAAAGGGTTAAACGTGACAAAAAAAAAACTTAAAATTTTGAAGAATAGTTATTGTCGTAATAAACGGTAATAAAATTTAATAACTGATGATTCTATAATTTTTCCAGAATTTATTATTAAATCACTTAATTTTTGATTTTTAAAAATAATTTTGAATAATGAAACCGATCTTTAAAATTTTCAGATTATTTTTTGTCACGTTTAACCCTTTGCCAAATCTATTAAAGTACACCAACAAATCTGTAGATGA
>JBAGKK010131240.1:0-15121 GCA_037177015.1 Euceroptres primus
CGAGCGAGGTGACCTCCGCGAGCTATAAGGACCTCGCGCGCAGCGCGAGGTTAAACGATAACGGAGCGCGAAGCGCGATGGTCACTCCGCGCGCTCTAGTTTTTAATTAAAATTATGTTGTTTTGGAATACCTTCAAGTTTCAGTATGCATAGTTTTTTGACGTGAGATGGTGAATCTCATGCTTTCACTGTGACTCTGTAATATACCCATTATCTTTAACTTTTTTGATCAATTTTTGATTTATCTAATGCCACCTTTTATTCCTTCGTGATGAGAACAATTTCGATAACAATGCGTACATGCCTGAAGTTACCTTTGCATGCGAATAACATCGGATGCAACTCCACACAGTTATCAGGAGGCAGGACAGGTTGGCCATCTCTCTATAATTTGTAGCGTCGGCCATTCGAGCGTGTAACTCTGTAATGATGTAATGACTCCGTGCACCAAGTGCTCAACTCTTGCTGCAAGTGAACTTATAGTAAGTTCGGTGCCCGAAAGCAAAGGGTCGAGGGACGAATGGAAAAAGAGAAAAAAGGTAAAAGAGCAAATGAAAAAAAAAGACAAAGATAAAGAAATACATGTGCATTGTGTTCACTTTACACTGAGGCTCTTCCTTCAAGGTATGCGCATAATTATGCCATTCTCCTTAATGCGCACCTATGCGTTGCATGTCGACCACATTTCACCGTGCATGTACTTAAATTTACTCATCAACGTTACTTTACACACTTCCTCTATGTGAGATCTATCTTGATTCCACTTACAAGAATTATGCATTCAACTAGGGTTTTTGAACCCACTTTTCAAATTTATAAGGAATTTCAAATAATATTTTTAGTAAGAATACTTTATCGGTCACAATTCGTTCCCTAGAAAGTAATTTGTGATAGAAGACAGTCTGAACATCCTTAAAGAATATATGTGATTCATTCGGAATTTACACTTAGAAAAATTTTTGGTTATTCTAACCACAATTCTAATTAGGCTCTACTTAACATTTTTTTCCGGGACCGGTTTTAACCAGCTAGACAAGGCGAAAACGGCGCTTTCGTAAGAAAAATTCTCCCATTCGATTTTTTGTCATATTCCCCTTCGGAATATGCGCCTGAATAAGGATCGAGAGTTTTCTGGCCAAAAAAGTGGTGCAAATTTATTTAAGCAAATTTTGTTTAAACTAATTGCAAAAAATGATTTTTTCTACCCGAAATCATTTTTCTAAGGTTTTTTGGGTCATTTTAAACAACTTTTATCTCTTGTCATTTTTTTTGGTAAAATTGACCGTTTCCGAGTTATAAATAATTTAATGTTTAAAAAACCGCGAAAACGGCCATTTTCAAGCCTGACAAACAGTATTAAAAAATTAAATTTTCCAGTTTTCCAAAGTTCCTAAATAACCTTTCAACATCCCTTAACAAAATCCCGAAAAGTATATGTAGATTATTTCATTTCATAGCTTTGTTTTTTTAACTAAATAGGCACTCTCCGACCAGCAGCTCACGAGCTCGCTACTGTTAACCAGACTATATATGGGGCATTATTTCTCAAGTGTACCCACCCCCAAAAATGAATTTCTCCGATCGGGCTCAAATTTACAAAAAGTTGAGTCCTATTAGCTGGCACTTCAAAAAAGAAAGATTGATCAGTTTGGTCAAAAACTCGCCGATGTAGAGGGGGTGAAATTTTTGTACTTTGCGTAAAGAACCCTTATTTCGGATATAAATATCTTTTTACGTATGGCATATAAAACATTTTGACCTAGACGTTTTCGATAGATTTTTCCCCAATCTTTCAAATGAAATAAAAAAAGTTTTGAAAAATTAAAAATTATGCCATCATTTTTGAAAATCAAAACTATTTTTGAACTTTTTTTTTAAGTTCGACTTTTTTTCTTCTTCTTTAACTAATAATAAAGCTTGAGATGTTTACTTTCAGATCCTTGAATAGCAAAGTTTTGTTTTTTGTTGTTTTGAAAAAATTGAATTTTAAGTAATCTGGTAAATTCAAAAAAATTTTCCTATGCGCGAAAAATATTCAGAAAATTTTTGGCATGCATAGGTTTTGATAAGAAACAATATTCTACAAACAGAAATTAAAAAAAAAATTTTGTTGATTTTAGAATTTTTTTTAAATTTTCAAAAATGAAATTTTTTGAATTTGGTTAATTGCGCATTCTAATGTACAATTTACATGTAATGTACATAATATAATAAGTAGAAATGTTATTTGTACATTAAAAATGCCCAATTAATGAAGTTAAAAAATTTTCATTTTTGAAAACTTTTAAAAAATTCTAAAATTAAATAATTTTTATCAGTTTTTGGTTTTAGAATATTGTTTCTTATTAAAAACTGTACAGGCAAAAAATTTTCCGAATTTTTTTCGCGCATAGGAAAAATTTTTTGAATTTACCAGGTTACTTAAAATTATATTTTTCAAAAATAACAAAAAACGACATTTTTCTATTTAAGGATCTGAAAGTAAGCACTTCAAGCTTTATTTTTAGTTAAAAAAAAAAGAAAAAAAGGGGCGAATTTAAAAAATAAAAATAAAAAATATTTTTGATTTTCAAAAATGATGGCTAAATTTTTTAATTGTTGTATTTAAAATTTAAAATTGTTGTATAATTTCAGCCCGATCGGAGTAATTCATTTTTTGGGGTGGTACACTTGACAAATAATGCTCCATATATGTATAGTGAGTCAACAGTAGGAAGCACGCGAGCTGCTGGTCGGAGAGCGCCTATTTAACTATTAAAAAACAAAGCCATAGAATGAAATAATCTGTATATACTCTTCGGGATTTTGTTAAGGCATGTTCAAAGGTTATTTAGGAACTTTGGCAAACTCAAAAATTTAATTTAAAAAAAAAGTCAGGCTTGAAAATGGCCGTTTTCGCGGTTTTTTAAACATTAAATTATTTATAAATCGGAAAGTTTTATGAAAATATAAAATTTTATAAAAAAATTTTATAAAAAAATTCAATCAATCAATTTTATAAAAAAATGACGAGAGACAAAAGTTGTTTAAAATGACCCAAAAAACCTTAGAAAAATGCTTTTGGGTCGAAGAAAGCATTTTTTGAAATTAGTTTAAACAAAGTTTGTTTAAACAAATTTGCACCACTTTTTCGGCCGGCAAGCTCTTGATCCTTATTCAGGGGCATATTCCGCAGGGTAATATGCAAAAAAAATCGAATGAAAACATTTTTTCTTACGAAAACGCCGTTTTCGTCTTGTCTAAGCATTCTGTTTAGAATTACCCGAATTTGTAGTAATTTTGAAAAATAACCAGAAAATCTCTTTAGAATAACAAGAATTCTGATTAAGACAACCGGAAAGGATTGTTAAGTAGAGCCTAACTATAATTCTGGTTAGAATAAACGGATATTTTTCTGAGTGCACTTTTTCTCCCAAACAAACTTTATCTCTTGCCTTTCGTCCTACCGAAACTAGATGACTGTTCGCAGTATTTAATTATAAGTTTTAATAGGTTCATAATCAAATTAAATTTGTTTAATTCGTTAGATAATTACTCCCCTCGTTGAGAAACACTTAAACTAAGCGTTTCTAAGAAACTGAGAAATATTAAAGAAGTTCCGATGATTCTATAGACATAGACCAAACTGGGAAATGGAGTTTGAGCGATCTTGGATGTCAAGAACATCGTTTTGCTTAAAGTTTGAAGTGACCTATATTCAAAGGTGAACCTCGAGGCATTGAAGTTTACTCATTCAAGGTTTCTGGGTTCCTCAAAGAACGTGCCAGTTTCATAAGTGGCGCATCCAGTTTTCCATGTAAACATGCGACGCCTTTTACAGGTATTCATGGTTTATTGAATTTTTGAGCCTATGCAATACGTTTCACTTCCTGGTATAAGGCATTCAATGGCATGATCGTTTTCAATCGGAGCAGCCTGCTTGGTGCGTAGGTAGGCAACCGGCCGACCGTCAAATTGAACAACCACCCACTCATAATTTTTTCTTGGATTTTTTTCTCTTATACATCCACTACATGATGAAAACACGTGGCAGCGAAGAGTACAAACACTCTTCTCTCATGTTTAAACACTGTTTCTCAAGGAGGAAATTATAATATTGTAGAGGCTCTGAGTTTGAACTTTTTCATTATTTGTATTTTGTATTTGTATTTGTTTATGGTAATTTCATTTTTGAAACAATCAAGTTTCTTGTAAGACACACAGAAAACCATTGGGGTGAATTTTGTTGCATTTCATTTTGAATAATTTAAAACAATTGAAAATTTTATTGTGATTTCAGTTTTTTTCGAGTCTCATTTTTGTTGCAACTCATTTTGAGAAAAATTCAGTGTTAAATTGAGGATCGACGTTTTACTGTGCATATCAGAGGAAGGGCATTCCATTGGTACAAAAGGAAAAGAGAAGAAAGAAAACCTTTTCCTCCTCTACAAAAATCACAGTCAGTTCCCTATTCCCTCTTTTCTCCCTATTTTTTTCAAAATTTCCTAAAATCCCTATTTCTGAGAATTTTCCCCCTTTTCTCCTTTTTTATTCAAAGTTGCGATTAATTTTCCAAGAATTCTAATAAATAGAAATTTATGACATTCAAAAACGCGTGAAACAATATTAAAACATTAGAGATTCAGTCTTCTGGTATGTTTCAGAACCTCTAAATTTTCTAAAATTTTCTAGGCTGACTTAAAATCTTTGGGATACTTTCAAGGTCTTTCAAAATTTTCCATAATCAAATCTTCTAAACTCTTCCATAACGATTGGGGTGGCTCTTACTTGGGCGATGTCTTCAAATCTTCGATGATCACCCGGAAAATTGATCAAGGTATAAAAAAAATTTTCGTCAAAATTTGAAGGAAATCGAACAATATTAATACGTGCCTCTAAGCGACTGAAATTTTAAACGGGTAATACATGTAGTTTTTTCTGAAAATCACGCAAACTTTTTTTACGTTCAAAATAATTTATTTAAAATTCTCAAACTTTGTGTTGTTGTAGAACATAGGTTCAAACTCTAATTTTTACCAATTTTTTTGCAAATTTTTTCTCTACTTGCAAGTTTATAGGAAAATGAAAACATCATGTGATAGTGGTATATTCATCGGGCTTGCAAGTAGAGAAAAAATTTGCAAAAAAATTGGTAAAAATTAGAGTTTGAACCTATTATTATGTACTGCAACAACGCAAAGTTTGGGAATTTTAAATAAATTATTATGAGCGAAAAAAAAGTTTCAGTGATTTTTAGAAAAAAATTACATGTATTTCCCGTTTAAAATTTCAGTCGCTTAGAGGCACGTGTTAACATTGTTCGATTTCCTTCAAATTTTGAGAAATTTGTTGTTTTATGCCTTGATCAATTTTCCGAGTGTTCATCGAAGATTTGAGGACATCGCCCAAATAAGAACCACCCTAAATTAACGGTCTAATATCTTCTTTGGCATTTCTAAAATATTTTCCAGAATTTTTTTTTGGGTTTATCCTATTTTATAAAATCTTAAAGAATCTCCAAAAATTCTTGAATGTTCTAAAAAATATACTAAACTATTACCAGAATCTCCTAGAATTTTCTAAAATATTCTGAACTCCAGAATTTTGCAAAATCTTTGAGAACCCTCTAAAATCTTTAAACGATTCCCATAACCCTCAAGAATCTTATAGACTCTTTTTAAAATCTTTCTAAAATTCTCTAGACTCTAAATTTTTCAAAACTCTTTAAAAAACGTGTGAAAGTGACTATTAGAAATTTAGGGCCAAATTCAAAGGATTTTTGAGCATTATAAAAGATTTTGAAACAGTCAAGAATATTTTGAAAAGTCATAATAGGTTTTGGGGTGTTTTTGAAGATTTTAGAAGATTGTAAAACTCTGAAAAAATTTGGATATCTCTGTCAAAATTTTAAAAAATCCTGGGAAATTTTAGAAGGTTCTAGACATCTAGGAAATGCTGGAGGGTTTAGTAGATTCTAGAAGAATCAGGAAATCTCTGGAAGATTCTAAAACTTATAAAAAATCTTCACAATTCTAGAGGATTTTGAGGAATTTTAGGAGATTTAACGAATGTGCAAGTAAATGGAAAATTTAAAATATTTTAGAAAATTCCGGAAGATTGTCGACAAATCCAGAAGATTTCATGAAGGATTGTAAAAAACTCTAGAGAGTTCCAAAGGTTCTCAAAGTATAGTTTATCGAGTGTTCTATTAGATTTTAGACAGAGATGTAAGATAGGGCGGAGTGAAAATGCTCAAATTGATCGGATCTTTTGAGCATAGTGAAAAAAAGTTATGGTTTGGCATCAGAAAAAACGGGCAAAACAAATTTTTCAAAAAAAAAAACATTTCTTCTATCGAACTTTTGACTTGAAAATTCAAAATTTTGAACATTTTTGAAATTTTTCCTATGCGAGGGATAATTATGGCGAATTTTTTGTACATGTAGTTTTCGATAATGAATAATAATAAAAAAATAAAAAATTGGAAATAAAATTGTTCTTCAAGTTAGAATTTGTTGAAAATGTCAAAAAAATGATGTTTTTCTGAAAATTTTAAAAAATTTGATTTTGAAAAAAGTTAAATATGTCGAGCCGAAAATCCCTCCAGTTTGAATCAAAGAAGCTTGCTCTATTTTTAATTTCATAAAAAAATGTTTTTTTATATTTGTTTACGCTTCAAAATGGCAATTTTGAAAAATTTGACGATTTTCAAACGCAATAAACAATATGAAAAAAAATTTTCATGAAATTAAAAAGATGGCACGCTTATTTAATTCAAATTGAAGGAACTTCTGGCTCGACATGTTCAACTTTTTTTGAAGAAATTTTTTTAATATTTCAAAAAACGACATTTTTTGATATTTTCAAAAAATTTTAACTTGATGAAACATTTTTTTCAATTTTGGAATTTATATTATTATTCATCATTGAAAACTACATGTACAAAAGTTTCGCCGTATTTATCCGTCTCAAAGGACAAATTTGAAAAATGTTAAAAATTTCGAATTTTCAAGTCAAAGGTCCAAACAGAAGAAATATTTTTTTTTGTTTTTACCCCTTCTTTCTGATACCAGACAACAAATTTTTCACTAGGCTTAAAAGATCCGATCAATTTGAGCATTTTCACTCCGCCCTAGAGGATTTTTCAAGATTCTGGAGAATTTTAGCAGACTCATTTCGGGACTTTGATATGTTGAAAATCTAAAATTTTCATGATTTCGTAATTCAGAAATCTACATTCTTGACAGCAATTTTAGCAGCCGAAAATTTTTACATGTCCTTATAATTTTAGTCGACAAATTTTTTGTTCGGAAATATTTGCTGTCGAAATTTTTTTCCTTCGTTAACTTCAACGTGTCATTAAAATTTTTTTTGAGAATTTTATAGAGCCTCTGATAATATTTTTATGATTTAGTTGCTGGCTTAGTTGCAGTTAATATAATTTTATTTGGTAATGAAATTTGAGTTATCTTATAAAAATGTTGAATTTATTAACTTTTATTGGCTTCCTTGGTATTTTTAAAGGAGAAAAATTCCCCCTTTTTCCCCTTTTCTCGAAAAAAATCCCCTATTTTCCCTAAAATTGAACTTCTAAACCGCTGTAAGTCCATCTTCTTGGTGAAGTATATATAATTTATTTGCGAAACTGTTTCCTTCTCTAAAAACTTGATGGCCCAAAAAACTCGTAATTTCGATATTTCATTGTTGTCTTTTTCCTAAATGCTGATTGGATTTTTTAAAATTGAAACTTAGACCAAGTTCAAGTCATAGATGTATTTTTATTTTTAAATGTCAAAAAATACAAAACTAATTGGGAAATTAAATGATTCGAAATGAAAAGCACGTGATTATGTTTTGTAATTTTAATATAAAATTAATTGAAAGTGTAATTTTGAAAAAATATATAAATAATATAACTTAAGAAAATTCCTGTTTCGAAAATAATTCAGAAGAGAGAAAAATTAAGAGATGTCGAATTTGAAAAGAAACTAAGTTAGAGATCTTCATGACTTAAAAATACATTAGTTGGACTTTAAAAGCTTTCATTTTGAGAAAACAGTATTTAAGGATGCACTCCCCGTACAGTCAACTTCAAAATTAATCAAAGCTTTATGTTAATTTATAATATCAAGGAGAATGAACCCAAAGTTATTTGTAACGAATTTTGAAAATGAAACCTAAAGGTCATTTAGAGAAAAAAACTTAAGTCATAATTGTTTACTTAAAAATAGTTATTGGGATCTTTGTGTTTTTTCCTTCTGTCTTAGAGAAAAGTCGTAATTTTCATTCAATTTCAATTCTTAGCAGCTCATTTCGTTCCTTAAAAGATCCTTTACAGTTCTGTTTACTACGTTTTTGTTAAAATTATTTTATTTAGAAATTATAAAGTTAATGATTTTGAAAATTATACAATAGGTCAAATTATAAGTTTTAACAAAAACGTACCAAATAGGACTTTAAAGGATCTTTTAAGGAACAAAGCAAGCCGTTGAGAATTGAAATTGAATGAAAATTACGACTTTCCTCTAAGATGAAGGAAAAACTACAAATATCCAATTAACTATTTTTAAATAAATAATTATAAAACTATTTCTCATGTAAAACGCTTCAGTTTTTATTCTAAAATTCATTGGAATTAACAAACAGCTTTTCTTTTTTGTTGATTTTATAATTCAAGATAAAGATTGATTAATTTTGAGTTTGAATTTACGGGAAAAACATCCTTAAAAACCATATTCAAATCTAAATTCTTGAATTTTAATATCTTCAATTCTAAAAACTTGGAATTACGAATTAAGGAACATAATCGAGTCTTAAATTTTCAAAGTTTTCGAATTTAAAAATATTTAATTATTTCGAAATTGTTAAATATCGCTTTCTAGTAATGCCATTGCTTCATAGTTCACTCATACCCGAATAAAGATTGTAATTTTCCTTTATTTTTTAATTTTAAAGATTTATGAAATATTAAATATCAAGATTTATTAAATATCAAAATTAAAAGATCATGCAGAGCGGAGATTAGCGCGCGTAGCGCGCGAAATGATCTAGTTTGATAAGAAAACTGAAGTTATCTAATTCAGGAGGCAGTACAACACTTCTGAATATGACTAAAATTGATATTTAATATTATGTGCAAATTTGTGCAAACAAATGGGCATCTGAATTGGGCAATAATGACATATTGTATGCGAACACCAGAGTTATAAAGGAGATACGAAGCGGGTCAAATTGAATCGTCGCCCGTCTCCTTGTAGAACTTCCTGTCTGCGGACGTCGACCCAATCGCACGTCGTATGTCACGTCCGCAATATTATCGCTTCATACATTATGCAGGCACGAGTTTGGATTGCGCCCGCACGAGGACATATTTTGTGCTATCGCTCGATGGAAATGCGTGAAACTGTCATATTCAAATGCTGGCAGTGACTATCAAGGTCGATTGAGAATATCGATTTCAGTATCAAAGAAACTATACTTTCTTCAATTACAAAATTAAATTTATATTTTAATATATTCTTCCTCTTTTAGGAATAATGTCCCCAACTATTTATAAACACACAAAAAACGAAGGATGAAATTTTCCTCCGTTCCGGGATAAAAATTACCCAAATATCGGTTAAATTTTCTTTTTTTTTCATGAAAATATGCATTTTGCAAACGTGAAGTTGTATGAATAAAAATTTAACTCTCTAAAAAATTACCTGCAACAAATTTTTGTCCTTAGTTTTTTCTGTGAAATTTTTCAAAATCTTCTGAAAAATTCAAGTTTTTATGTGGAGGGATTGCCAAAAAACTAATTAGTAGATCTTAATGAAAATTGGACGTTTAATTTCAAATCTTACAACGAGTATTTTTTAACAAAAAAAGTTTACAACTTTTACAAAATTGCGGTGCTTACAGTCTAAATGAAAAAGATCCTTTTTTCGCACAAGGTAAACGCTATCCCCCAGTCCAGAAAAATGATCTGAAAACAGGTTTTTAGGTGATTTATTATCTGCGTCTCTCTGGTTATCGGATGAACCTCTGAAAATTGTTTAGACAAATAATTGACAAAATGGCGGCTAAATAATTAACAAAAACACCAAAAAACGAAGTTTTTTTTGTTTATTTCGGCCACCCTTTTGTCAATTATTTCTTAAAACAATTTTCAGAGGTTCATCCGATAGATAACTAGTTTCTGAAGATAGTTTCCAAATTGGAAGTGATTCGAACCATTGGTTCTTGAGTAATCGTGGCGAACGTTTCGAGAACGTTAGTTCGAGGAAAACGCATTTAGTTTTTTCTAGACCATATGTGTGTGTGTGTGTGTGTGGGGGGGGGGCAATTCTCTAGAACTTTGAGATTTTATGTCCTCGTTATTTATTGATGTTCAAGGAGAGTAATAATATTAATTAACCCCAAGGTATATTTAATTGTAGCAAAAAATAAGTGAGAAAATTGCTATTTTGTGTAAACTTGTACCATTGACGATTAATTAATCGTTAATATATGCGAAATGTCACTTTTGTCACTTTACTTTTTTGTATCTGTGAAAGTCTGTCAGTTTTATATTTTATTAGATATTTATCTGAATCTTCGGCATTTTAGTTTAAAATATTTAATAAATTTAATAATATTAATAAAAATTGGGTAAGATGTTTAAAAAATGTCTAAGTAAATCGCAAAGTTTGTCCACAAATTTATGTCGCTGGTGTAACGGTAAAAATTTTTGTTTGCACATTGTCAAAAGTATTTTGACAAGCAAATTGTAAGTGCAAGCAAATTAAAAGTATTTGCTTGTCAAAAGTATTTTGACAAGCAAATTTCAAATGCAAGAAAATTTCGCTCGCACTTAAAGCTTAAGTTTCAAGGAGTAATTTTATCACATGCCAAAGGATTTGAGTAAAATATTTACAAAATTATTTGTTGGACGATATGCAAAAATGCATTTGTACAAATTCAGTGTCGCTGGTGTAACGGTCCCTGCCTTCTATAAAATTTGTTTAAATAATTGGAATAAATAATAAATATTTAGTTCTCAATGACACAAACTTAATTGCATATGTGTGTTTAAAAATTCCGATTCGTTTAATGTTTTGTGTAACGAAATCAGAATATAAAATGAATGAAGTTTGCTTTCAAATCTTGTATCAATCGATAATTCAATAGTTATAACATTCTCAATCACTTGTTTCCAAATGAATAACCTATAATTTTTATAAATTAAAAAAAAACATTAATAGTCCCAGGCATTAACTAAACGGTTGTACATGAGTAATAATATGTTTGATTACCTCAAGAAACTATGTGTAAAATGCCGTAGAGTAAGAGCACCAGTCGTTGGCACCTTAAGAGGAAATTTAGACTTTAGGAATTCATTCCACATATGGGCATTTCCAGGCAAAGTGTCATTTTCTCACCAAAAAAACTTCCCAAACCAATCTTAAAACACACATTTCAAACTTTTTTCCTACATTCTAAATGCATTTAGAAACTCATTTTTTAGCTTGCTCAATATCTTTGTGCATGTGCACAGTTTGTACAAAATATTTAAATTAATAAGTCCATAAATTTATTTGAATGAATAATATTTTATGAATGGAAGATGCAAGAGGGTTGTTTATTTTTTTTAAATGCTCAGGATACTTTCCAGTAGTGTGTAAATCACCATCTTCTTGATTAAAAATATATAACGAGTGTCTGCAAAAAAATAATGATGTTTAATGTTCAATTAAATTTGGTACTAAAACTTCGTTAAAAATTGTTTTAAACATATTCTTTTATCATTAAACTATTATTTTAAATATAGTACTTTCAAGAAACATTAAAAATATTGTCCGATATTTTCTTAAACTCTGCTCTAATTCAATTTGTTAGAAAAGGATTTTTTATTTTGTATTTTTACTAAAATGATGTTACTTTGTGAAAAACTTTAGCCCTTTCAATTATAAAAACCTCTTTGTTCTAAAAAATATTTTTAGACGAGTAATTTATAGAAACAAGTAATATTTGTCCATTATTTGCCTATTTTTTGTAATATTTCAAAATATTCTAACTTTTTGGAAAAAAGTTTTAGACAAAAGTTTCAATAAAATGGAACTTTTTAGTGGAACAAAATTTCTGCCAGTTGTTGGTACTCCTCTGACTTTACCTCTAAATTTTCTAACTTTTTTCTAAACTAATTGAGAACTATTATGCCTGCGAAAAATTGTACAAAGTACACAAATTAAAAACAGCATACCTGTATTTTCTATTTCTGAGTATATTTTTGTCGAGAATTTCTATAATTTACTTAATTTTTTTCAACAAATGCTGAAATATCAATAACTAGCGAAATATCATAAATTTATAATTCCATCATTTAGTATAATTATAAAGCAATTCATTTAACATTATTTTTGTCTAAAAATAGATTCATGTGATTTATAATTCAGAATAATGAATAATATTCTGACGTATTTTATGTGTGACTTGGGTTTTTATAAAGATCAGATTAATTCATTCGTGTAAATGCAAAAACGAGAATATTAAAATCAATTACTTTATTTTGGTCGTTCTTGTCCTTCTAACTCATTTTTTCATTCGAAATTCCAGCATAAACATTGTAAACATGATGACATAACCTCACTTTTTTGTATCCAAATAGGAGTGCCAACGACTAGAGATGATACATTTTATATAAAATTCTATTTGTACTCCCCCCAAAACTAGTAAATAAATTACTAACAAGTCTTGATTCTTTAATTAAACTTTTGATATTTCTTTATAATATCCACAAGAAATGAATTAGTTTTATTTATTTATAACGTTACTGTGGCAATATTAAAAAATGCCATCAGCTAAAGATTTTCTTTAGGAAAAGCGTAAAAATCTTGACAGTCTAAAAATATAAATGAATTTAATTATTTAACGGATGAATATGTAACTGTTCTATATAGGTTGTATTTTATGTAAAAATTACAGTACAATTCAACTGGTGTTGGTAAAATACACTCAATATTTGTATTATTTTATTATTTTGAGAACACTAGAGAGGGGTGCCAATGACCGGCGCAGTGCCAACGACTAGTGCTCTTACCCTATGTGTGGGTTAGAGTTTATTTTTCAAAATTTGTGATATGGAAATCTTAAAGTTCCGGAGCACAGTGATCCAGAAATGGATTTTTCGTGGTTAAATTCGTCCAGAGGTCACATTTTTTACCAGATTTCAAGTTTTTCTTTTTAAATACTCAACATTAAATTTCCGACAAACGTAAGAGAAGCGATTTTTGATTTTTTTTTAAACAAAAATTGCTGTGTTAATAAATATGGTGGAAAAAATAGGAAATTTTAAATTATTATTTTTTATTGAAGTGCAAACAATGAAAATATACTCTAAATCGTCAAAAACGCATGCATAAGTATTCGCCGAATGTAAATAATTTGTTTAATTAACAAAACGTTTGTTGAAAACAAATTTTATAAACAAATATGTGATTTTTCCTTTTTCATCAGCGCTACATTTTTGTTCTCATTAAAAACAAAAGGAATCAACAGAGAGCACTATGTAATCGAAAAATTTTGAAAAAAATGGACATTTGTAATTGTTGTAAACAAAATACGTAAACATATTGTCAAAATTTACATTTTTCGGTCAACAAAATTTTTGTTTTAATCATGCGATACTATTAGAAACAAAGGGATACCACAGTGGTATAAATTCTACCTTCTAATTGTTAATTGTAATTTTTATTAACAAATTACATAAACAAATTGTCCAAATATGCATTTTTCATTCAAAAAAAATTTTTTCTTAATCAAACAGTACTGTTAAAGACTCAGGGATACTAAATTGTTATAAATGTTACCTTTTAATTGTTAACTGTGATTTTTATGGCCAAAATACATTAACAAAAGCCTTGTATTTGCAGTTTTTGTAAAAAAAACTGATTTTTTGACAAACACTCACTGTGAATCACTAAAGGGTGTACTTAATAAGGGTGTTAGCTACCAATACAAATTTGTTGTATATTTTTAATTTTAGTTATGATAAATAATAATAAAAATGTTTTATTTTCTTCTGAAAATAGTATATTATGCAACTAGGGAGAGAGAAAAACGATTTAACGAGTGTAAAACATTTATATTATTATTTGTAACAATTAAAATAAAATATATACAACAAATTTGTATTGGTAGTTAACATCCTTATTGAGAACACCCTTTAGCGATTCACAGTGAGTCTTTGTCAAAAAATCAGTTTTTTGTCACAAAAACGGCAAATATAGGGCTTTTATTATTGTATTTTGGCCATAACAATTACATTTAACAATTCAAAGGTAACATTTATAATATGTAATTTAGTATCCCCGAGTTTTGAACAGTACTGTATGATTAAGGAACAATTTTTTTAAAAAGAAAAATGCATATTTAAACAATTTTTTTATGTGATTTGATAATAACAATTACAGATAATAATTAGAACATAGAATTTATACCACTGTGGTATCTCTTTGTCCTTAACAGTATCGTTGATTAAAACAAAAATTTTTTTGATCGAAAAATGTAAGTTTTGACGATATATTTACGTATATTGTTTATAACAATTATAAATAGCCATTTTTTTCAAAGTTTTTTGATTATATAGTGCTCTCTATTGATTCCTTTTGCTTTTAATGAAAAAAAAATTAGCACTGATAAAAAAGGAAAAACCACATATTTGTTTATAAAATTTGTTTACAGCAAACGTTTTGTTAATTAAACAAATTATTTACATTTGGTGAGTACTTATGTACGCGTTTTCGACGATTTAGAGTATATTTTCATTGTTTACACTTCAATAAAAAATAATAATTTGAAATTTCCTATTTTTTCGCAATATTTATTAACACAGTAATTTGTTTTAAAAAATATCAAAAATCGCTTCCCTTACGTTTGACGGGAATTCAATGTTGAGTATTTAAAAGAAAAACTTGTATCGGGTAAAAAATGTGATCTCTGGACGAATTTGACCACGAAAATCCAGTTCTGGACTACTGTGCGGAGAATCGTCCATACGTTTCCTCAACTGAATAATTTTAATTTAACTTGTCCAATTGTGTTAATTGAGGAGTCAATTTAAAGAAAAAGGATGTAGCTTTCTAATTATTTGATAGAAGTTGTTGAAGAGGGGGGAGGAGGA
>JBAGKK010131644.1:7842-24726 GCA_037177015.1 Euceroptres primus
TTTTAAACTATCAATTTCGTTTTCAAGAATTATTCAATTCAAGAGATTGATCTTGGATTTTCTGATATACTATATCTTTGTTTCGTCATAAGAAAATAATGAAACTTTTAATACAACTAACAATAAAAGCTGTAACTAAAATAATTTTAAACTATCAATTTCGTTTTCAAGAATTATTCAATTCAAGAGATTGATCTTGGATTTTCTGATATACTATATCTCTGTTTCGTCATAAGAAAATAATGAAACTTTTAATACCAAACAGTTATTCTCACTACGTCACAAATAACTAATTGTAGCAAATAGTGAGGGATCTGTACAATTGGATCAGAGCCATTAGACAACAACTCGAAGTAAAATAGAAGTTTTGAAATATCAATTTAAGTAATATAAGTAAATTATTTGCTGAACGATCTCAAAAAAGTTTCATGAATAACAAAAATTGTCGCATTAATCTTTTCTATCATAAATGAGATAAATCGTGTTCATGATGCAATTTTCGATATGAAAGAAAAGACTAATGCAGATTAATTTTCTAGATGAAAACCCAAAATTTCCCAGATTTATCTTTTAAGAAATATTTTCAAAGTAATCGGCAGGTGTGTAAATTTGAAATAAATAAAAATTAGAGAAAAACCAGTAAGAAAAGTACAACACATTTTTAAGAAAGGTTGTAGATATAACGTCAAGGTCAAGATGAGTTTTAAAGATGCAACTTATTCCACATTACTGATACGTTCGCTAAACGTTTTTGTATCGTATTCCCTATATGTTATATCTTTTCTTATCTAAAATAGATATGAAAGATCATACCTGAATAACTAAATCTTTATTTCAACAATTATTCTTCCATTATAATATCTGATAAAAAAATGTTTGGGTGGAAACAGATCAATTTCTGTTTAAAATATTTTTATTTTTAAAAAAATACAAAAAGCATTTAATATTTTCAGTTTTCATTTTTTTAAATTTCATCTTATGCTTCTTTACGAATATAAAAATAAAATGAAAATATTTCATTATCAGTTCTGATCTTATCTGGAGCAAACAATACCTAAAACTTGTAAACAATTCAACTTGACTTTGAAGCAAAGAACTGAGACCAAAGATATCTGAAACACAGAATAGTCCTTGATCTCATGATCTCTTCTCATTTAAGGAAACTTTGCACACGTGCAGATCTAGATGTCAAGTCACAGAATTCCAATTCTTTAGAGATAGAATTTAGTGCTCAAAGAACAGTTTTATTTTTAGGATTTCACTGGTCTATTTATTGAAGACAGAAATGTAACACGAATGGTCATGACTGACACATGAACAGTGAAACTGAAGAGTTATCAATGAATTCCTTGTGCGACCTTGACCGAACGTGAGTCTAGTCCAAACGGTTCATAGCACATATCTACTTTTCACTTGTACACTCATCGCTCGTAATAAGTCCGGCCTCGGGGGTAGACAGCACTATAATGGTAATAAGGCCGGTCCTATTACGGCCGGCCTTATTATGCGCGATGAGTGTAGAAAAAAAAAAAAAAGAAAATGATCTTTATAAATATAAGAACTCTTATTGGGGTTTAATTATTATTCGCTGATGATATATTTAATAAATTTAAATATTTATGTAAAATATTTAAAGCAGATTATTCTTTTATTGTCATAATAACAAGTAATAAAAATTTCTTCTCGTGAAGCATATTGACTCAATATGATGTTGACGTAATCTTCCAGCACAATTTCCTGATGGTAAATCAATAATGGCCGAAGATAAAAGGATTACAAAAATAACTCTTCTGCATTTTCAGAACTAAAACTGAAAATACTAAAAAGGATAAAGAAGATTAAAGAATTTAGTAGTCATAAATATTAAACAATGATTTAACAGCATAATTAATGATTTTAACATACATAACTTCAAATTTGGTTTCAAAAAATTCTTTTTTGGTTTTTTAAAAACTGAACTTTTGATATTTCGATTTGAAAGGGTTGAAAGGTTCGTGATAGTTAAATTGGTATATAATTATCCTAGCCACTATTACATGTCTGTTGCATAAACATAATTGGCTAAGCTATATTGTAACTAAAATAGTAATTATACATCTATGAATAACCAAAATAATGGCCTACAAAAGATTCTGGGTTTCTTAAAGATGCTTAATTTTTTTTTTGCAATTGAAATTCCTGTTACAAAAAAAAAACATAATAGATAATTAACCATTGTTTCTTAGAAAACAATTTTACTAGACGAAACGTACTTTTTTTGTACTTCTGTAACAATTATTTAAATAATTCCATTATATCCACAACCTTATTTTTCATTTTTCAAGTCTGGAAGTCTTGACTGAAATCGGATTTCTTTTTAGAATCAAGGATAAATACTGATACATGTAGTAATCAATATTTGAGTCTTTTTTATCTTTATACAAGGCTAACATTTAAATCCAGGTAGAATATTGAAAAATATCAAGATTCCTCATTGACCTTGACGTGTAGATGAGATGAATACATCGCCAAGAGTTGTTTTTTATACCTAATTGTTTATTCAACTCTGGTGTAAGTATTTATGCTACCTCGTCACCAAATCGAAAACAAGTTGCAAAAAGATTTTGATTTGAATTTATTCGATTTCATTTTATTATTTAACTGCAATTAAATTGAAGCTGAAAATAAACTGTCTTTGCCAAAAAGTCCCCCAATTTTGTGGCACCTTATAAGTGGAATTAAATCTATACAATAATTTTCAGCTGCGAAGAGTTAGGTAGTTAGGGACATAAATTTAGCCCTTACTTATATAATATAAGTATCAAGCTCAATCATCCTCTGTAATTAGCCAATTATTCATATTTCCTTTCCTGAAGAAAAATTGATTCCAAAACAATCATAAAAAATGATTCGCAATACGCAAAGAAAATTATTTTCATGAAAAGACGAACTCCAATTTAAACTTTGGCCAAGGTCCCTACTCTGCTCCAAAAAACTAAAACGTCATCATTGACTCGTTTTGTTTTCAAATCTGTCATGAACTCCATACAAATAATTAATTCAGATCATTTTGACAAAGATCACGTCACGTTGACAGGAAAATACTTCAACATATTATTACATTCATTACAGACTACACACAATGGCAGAAGCGTTTTCCTTTGTCAAAAAGCCTGACTCTCGTTAAAAAACAAGTGGCGATTTTTGATTGCCAAAAGCAACAAACAAATATCGAAATAAATCTGATTTTTGCTTACTGTACAAAAGAATGAAATTGTTCAATGTAAAAAAACCACGATAAAGGTGGATTCTAACTCTGATGAAATGTAAATAATAATAAAAATTGCTAGGAATATCAGGTAATTTACCTTCGACGAATGGTGCTTAAATCGTTCTCAAGGGAAGAATTTTTTGTCCAGTGCGATGCACAATCACTGCTCCGATAGAAGAACGGAAGGCCGAACCTCCGTTGAGCACGTAATTTGGATTCCACTTTTAACTTTCAAATATAATCACTCGATACACACCAAACTAGAGCTGGTGAACTACTTGGAACTACTAACTGTTACTAAGAACTCGGATCATATCAAAAACAGAACTCCGAACCCCGTAGTGATGACGACTAACAACGAAGGGTGGGGAAATGTCGTAAGCACCAGAACACCACTCGCCCCCACTATAGCAGTCACAGCTGATTTCCATGACCTACGCGACTTCAAAAACCTCAAATTCCATTATTTCCTAACCTAAAAGTTTGCTAGTATTTCTTCTATTTTGACAAAAAAAAAGTGTAACTTTTAACAAGTTTTCTTCTTAAAATGTTGCTATAACATAATACCTCTATATAATTGAATCTAATATGAAAATTTATACTTTTTTAAAGGTTGAAGATTATTTAATTACGTGGAGTGTCAGGTATCGTGTTTTGCAGAGCGTCTTGAGAGTGAGGTTAGGTTTTCAGTTTGACACGTAAACGAAAGATAACAGAAGAGGAAGTGTCAAATCTGTTGTTTCTTAATTTTGCTGAGCAATAACGAAATATGGTAATAATCTACTCTTGACGTAATCGTGAAGTTCGGCTTGATAAAATACAGTTTTCAATAATTGCTTTTAGTTCGCGAAGACCTTTAATTTAAATTGCAACAAGGAAGTTTCTAACACGAAAAAAAAATAATGCTATCTTATTTTTGTTTTAGGCACGATATTTCCGCGAGGAAGATATCGATGGTAAGTAAATGGTGCTAAATTGAGATTTTATTATTAATTGTGAAGAATATTGTTTTAAATCTTTGAAAGGTCATTCTTTAACATTGTTTCTTTGATTCGTCATGGTTTTTTTTTATTTGGATTGATGAAGTGATATTGATTAATTAAATTGATTGATTAAAATTAAATGTCTTCAACTCCTGAGGATCTTTAGAGAGCGAAATTATTTTAATCTTAACCATTAATATATAATTTTACCTATGACCTAATTTTTTCAGAATTCAGGGAATGTTTCTACCTCTTTGCACGCAGTGGACAAATCCGTACCTTGGATGAATTGACCATCATTATGAGATCCCTAGGTCTCAGTCCGACAATTGCCGAATTGAACAAGTATTTAAAAGACAAAGGTGATTCCCACTTTCTATTAATTTAATTTTAAGAAAGACGTTTTGTCTGCAAAAACACCAAAGCATAATTTTTTCTCAGGAGGAAAAATGTCCTTTGCTGATTTCCTGGAGGTGATGCACTTGCAAACAACAGCAGAAGATCTTCCAAAGGAAGTAATAGAAGCTTTTCGAGCTGCAGATACTTCCAGAAGTGGAACTATACCGGCTCGTCAATTGGCACACATGTTGCTTCGCTGGGGTGAACGACTCAGCAGCAAAGAAGGTGTTTATTCACTTCTTTAAATATTTAAATAATTAACTATTATTAAGAATAACAAAACATTTAACTTCATTTTCAGTTGAACAGATATTTCGAGAGGCTAACGTTTCTCCTAATGGTCACGTTAAGTACGAGGATTTCGTGAAAATTGCCTGTGCACCTGTACCTGACTATTATTAAAGAAAGATACACTTTACATATCTTATTTATCAAGTGGTGGATTTTAACGATCAAACAAAAGTATTAAACAGAGCTTTATAAGTCTGGTTTTATCATGTTCACATTTTTAATAAAGGAAACTTATTTTATCAAGAAGAGTAATTTTTTAATAATTATACTTTTAAAATTAAATATTCTTTTTGGTGTATATACAAAAGAGTCAGCATAAACCTAATAATACTCCTTTCATAAATTTACCTGCAATTTAAAAATAATCTTAATTTTCCAAAAGAAGGGATTACTTTTAAAAACGTTATAACGTCAAATCTCTTAGAGTTGAGGGAACTACCCTGTTTAGCACTAACATTTTAATATTTTTAGTACCTTATTTCAAACGTAGAATTGAACTGAAGTAATGTAGTATCAATCGAAGATTAAAGTTCATTTGTATCTTATCTTTATCAATATTCTTAATCTAAAGAAAATTCTTGAAACGTTTTGTCAATTTGTAGAATCGGGCATTGTTAAGTATGATTAAAAAATTATTAAATTTAGTTTAGAGTATTTAATGATTATTTTACTTCAGTATCAAAGTCAACTGTCTGTCACTGTCACTTCAGCACTTGGTGGAGCTCCGCAAAGAATGACGGCAGTGCTGATTATAGTAGTGAGAAAAAATAAACCCAGAAGCGCACGATCGCTGACCAGAGCAATCTGTTTCCACTCGAGTTCTGTCCTCTCCCGTCGATCCTGGTCCATTAACCGCCTCTCGTTCCTCTCGATTGTACCGTGAACTTTTCCGAGGACTCGAGACCATTGCGCCTCAAGACCACCGTCTTTTCCGATATCGGAGGCTAATTAAAGCAATCACGGTAGAATGAAATTAAACGATGACAATTTGAATTTATTATTTTTTTTCACGTAAATACTAGAACCATATTTTAATTTTTAAATGCTCGAAAAGTTTTCGTAATTTAATTATAGTTTTGATCTTGAAGAGTCGATTAAATCTCAAACTTTTTAAATTAGAAGCTTTGCGAATATAGATGCTTTTTAAATTTGGATGTTCTTAGAATTTGAATCTGAAAATTTTCCTTTAAAATTGAAAATAATATAGTTGATGTAGTTTCTTGTGAAGAAACGATGGCTTACCTAAATGAAAATTTTCATTATTACTTCCATGTCTTCTCGTCACAAATTTGGGCGATAATTGTTGATGGGTGCTTTCAGTTTTGCAATGCAAAGGACAACTGTTCTCTCTTCTTCGTACTGGTTCAGTTAACTCCTAGAAAATAGGAATTAAACCTTAAAATTTTTTAGTAATATTTTTACTATTACTTTGACTAATCTGCGACTTACGTCTTTAAAGTTTAGGAAAACCATTCTTGCGAGTTTATCAAGGACAAGAGATTTAACTATATTGGGTACTTTTGTCCCTCGGACGCCACGATGATGCAAATTTAATGTCACAACAGAAAGTCCAGATGCAAAAGACACTAGACAGATACTTACTCCATAATATAAACCTATAAAAAAGTTTATTGAAAAAAATTTTATTTGCGAAAAGGAAACTATTGAATAAACAAAAAAAACTTCTATTACTCAATTTCTTTCTACTGAAATTTTATAAGTATTTGAATTTTGTTGAATTCATGAATGTTAAAGAATTAATTAATTAAAAGAAAAAAGACTTAGTTTTCTTTAAAAATATCTTCAGTAAAAAATACGTACTAATTAGAGGCGTCTTCTCTGTTGGTGGCAGCGTTTCACGAATAGTCATTAGAAAAACTGTCATCGACAGAAGTGCCGAGATTCCAAGCGTGACTTTTTCTCCTGATTCGGATGGCACATAAAATACTAGTAGAGCTAAAAAAAATGGAAACCCCTTTATCGAATTCCTATTCTAAATAGTTTTATTTCAAATTTATAAAATTAAATGCCTCCACAAGAATTTGAAAAACGTTCTCTTCTAAATTTAGAATTCTCGACTGTTTTACAAATTTAATATTTTGCAAGAGAAGATCAAACATAAAATTTCAAATCCCTAAGATTTATATAAAGATTTTAATAACTCATAAAACCATCGCGAAATTGAATAGAGGTACAATTCTTATAACTGGAAACTGTAAACTTTAGCTAGCGAAATGTTTCGATTCCTAACGAAGATATAAATCAGTTTTCCGCTCAAGACTCACGAAATTATTAAGAAAGGAGCCGTCTTATTTTTCCCAGTTTGTTCAACAGATTTTTCTTCAACCGAGCTCTAAATTATTCAACACGAGAAGAGATATATTTTATATTCTATTCAGAATAAAACATCCTGGTAAAAGTTTCGATCAGAGAAGAAACTTGACGTGATTGAACAGACGACTACGTATACTCGAGTGAAAAAAAAGACTAACAAGAGTGAAGTATTCAAATATCTGGTATTTGTGCCTCTCGATAGAGAAATTGAAAGAATAAAATCAAATATCAAAGCTTTTATTCCTACAGTATTTTACACAAGCACCTGTCGAATAAAAATCTGGTCGACAAACGAGGGTAAAACTCACATCATAAAACAACCTCTGGGATTTATTCCCTTTTTACTGAGCCTGCTTACTCTGCAGAAAAAGTTTAAAAACTGGAGAAATAAATAACAAAACCTGAAGAGAGTCATGCCTTTTGAATAAAATTTGAAAGATTTATGTTTTTGTGTCTATTCTTGTGGAGCTTGGCAAAAATAATTTTGTAAATTGGCTTAAATTCATAGCAATTTAATATTTTGATGGGGAAATTTTTTGATTTTAGAGTCCAAAATCCTAATTTATATTTTATTATTATAAGGTATTTAATTAATGATTTTAGGAAGCTTTACCAATTCCATTGATGAGAATGCAGGGTAGTATAAGATTGAAGACATAAAATAAGGGTCGACGTCGTAATTTGATTTCGTAGGTGATGTCCGGATAAGGTTCTGAGCAGCAAGAATAGTACTCGACATTTCGCTTAGCAGAGAAATCAACGAGATCGAATTCTCCATTGGCCTGATAATTGCTCATGTCTCCTCTCTCGCTCTGCCGTTCCAGTTCGACCTGAAGAAACATATGGTGTCGATACATGCATATGGATGATACTATAGTAGTTGAATTTCCAGATCACGAGAGAGCAAATGTCAATTTAACAACTGGTGTTGGACTATAATTAGCATGTTCAACTGACAACTGACAATTCGCATGTTCAAATCGATGCATTTGCCCATATGCTATGATTTCATAATTACTGACGAATTAATCCTTCTCGCAAAAGTTTAGGTTTCAAGAGCACTTATTCTCTTATACCTACAATTTTTTAAATTAATTTTTCCCACACAGCAATCTCTTGAAAAATTCCAGAAGATTCAATTTAACTAACTTTTCCCTTTTTTCAGTTTAAAAAAACTTTCAAAAACCATTACTTAGTTCAATTTAATCTAAACTATTTAAAATCCAAAGTTAGAACCTAAATCCTGTATTTATCCAAGAATGACGAAAGGGTAACATAGTCCTGAATAGTTCCAATTTAAGAACAAGATTTGTACTTGGATTTGTCGAAGGTTTTCGAGCATTGACACACGGTTCGGGACAGGGAAAGGTGGATCAGAGAATGGATTCACGATGAAAGGATAGGAAATGGAAAAGCGGTATGCACATTCAGGCTTTGGAAGGACATTGAATTTTTCCCGCATTCAGAATTAAGCTCTCGATCTACGCTCTCTATTTCAAGACTTGACTGTTCGCGATTTCGATTTTCCGCCTTCAGCCCTCATTCTTCCCAAGAAAAAAAAAAAAAAAAAAAAACAGAGAGGCAGAGAAAAATAGTAAATTTGATTTTACAACTACATTTGCAAGTTAAAATTAACTGCTATAATAACGTATTCGATTTCGAATTAATCTTCAAATTTCCTCTCTAAATGATCCTTCAGATATAGAATTTCTGTTTTAAAAAGGCGTGAAAATTGAAAAATTTGAATAGCAGATTATGTTAATTTAAATTCAGAATTCATTACACATTATTGGTTTCACAATCTTTTACAAAGTGATTTTTTTAATTCTTTTAGAAAATTAATCATAAGCTCTTTTGAGGAAGAACTTTAAAATTTGATTACCAAAAATTTGAAAGAATTTAAAACTGAAGCAAAAATAATAATCAAAATATGAGGAAGATATTTTCTTATAATTATTTCTTATAATTATTATTATTTTATGTTTGAAAGTCGACTTTGGGAAAACTGAAAGCTGTGAAGGCAAACATTAAATCGTTTTTTTTTTGCGAATTATAGGAGGAAATTTAATTCCATAAATCGTTACGAGCTGGACGAACCAAGTTTTAAATTTGGATTTACCTGATAGCCATCATATGTCCAGGATGCCCACTTCAGGGCGCATCTTTGTACATCAAATGGAAAATATTCCACGTCTATATCACAGCTACTGTGGAAAATTCCATGGCTTAACCAAACCACCTCTCCTGTGTGACTGACTATTACATTTGTATTTATTACTGCTGAATTGTATTGTGGATCTGCACTAAAAATTCAAACAAAAATAAATTAATAATTCGTAACATCAATTTTTAAAATAAAAATATTTAGAAAATAATTTTCTATTTGCTGCAGTTTATCAAGGACTAGCAATTTATTGCAAATTTTTGCTAAATAATCTTCTTAGTCAAGGTCAGAAGTTTTAAGACGAAAACAAATAATAAGTGAACATTTGACTAATCGAGAAAGCTTCAGTTGATTCAAACTTAACAATCGTTTTGGGTATTCAAATATGCTAAGTTGGTTTAACGTTTGAAGTTCAACTCCTTCACTGGACTATATTATTTCTCAAAACATTTGGCCTTCCTCTAGATTCTGAACCAATAAAGCTTTGAATAGATAAAATAATTTTGAAGACCATTCAATTTAACTAAATTCAAACTTAGTTCAATTAAATTAAATTCAAAGAACTATAAATTTATGAACCGGGCACAAGTTATTAGAATTTCGAGAGTACATTTTAAATAATGGACTTTAAATAAAATGTTTAGTTTCAATTTGACAATAAAAAAATCTGAACACAAAGCTTATTCCTTACTCAGACGTCGAGAAATTTCTTCCTAGCTGTGCAATCTTTTTTATTACACGTAGGTATCGTCCAAACTGTAATATCTTTATGAAATATGTACTACAGTAGCAGAATTGTCCATAAAATCGTCTATTTCTCTTTACGATTCATCAATGAAATGACATTTTTATTCAATACAATATTCTGAAGCGTTTTGACTGCTGACCTCGACCTTATTCTATTTATTGGAACTTTCAGCGAAGGGCTGGCCGAAACTGTCCATATTTATCCTGTCGATTTAGAGCTATTTTCCTATTTCCTGGTCTGAAGTAGGAAAAACTTTTATGTGCAAAAAATGCTCCCAATATCTCTAAGATACCGTCTAATCCTCTTCTTGTAGGATGAATGTTTTTTTATGGAGATTCGATGAAATAAATTGAAGAGAAAACTTAGAAATAAATTAGCTATAAAAGAAATCGAAAGTTAAAGTATAATTAAAAAGCATTCAAATTTATTGTAACTATTCAGTTTATTCCTGTCAAAGACACTTGCTTATCTTTTTTCAATTAGCCAACTTTAGCTGACTATAAATTCGTTAGATTATTTTTAAAGACAAATTTTCTGAGAAATTTTATCAAATGAATTTTATCAATGAATGAAAAGACTTCAATTTTTAATCACTAAGCAATTAATAAAGTTGAAAACTCTGATTAAGTTTTTTGTCAAGAAGAAATGGCTAAAGACTTTTCAAAGGCGTTGAAAAGAAATATCACCCCTTTTAGTTAATGTTGGAATAAAATTAACTGAGTTGTAATGAAAGGTACTTTAAAAATGGAACGAGTTAAAATGCACGAAAAACAAAACTAAAAAGAACCTTGAGTTGAATTTATATTTCTTATTTCTAATGAATATAAGTCTTGAAAAATTGTTAATTTTATTCTAGAATTTTTTTATTTAATTTACTTTTTATTTGAAAAGCTTTAATTGTTTATTTACTTGTTATATAAAATAATATCCGGTCTCCAAACTCGAGTGTATGGCATCCGAAGTACTCGGATTCCCGCAAAATCGGATACATTCCATTTCAGATGATGATCGGTCCAGGTTTGAGTCACCCAGCAATTCGTCGTAAGAATCTGATTTTTCTCATCCTGTGAGCACAAGAAACAAAAATTGAAAACTTCAAAAATTATATTTAAAGAAAGGAAAAAAATTAAATTAATCAAACATCATTAAAAAACCAACTTTTCAAGCAGAACTTTTTTACAATTCTTTAAAATATTATGCATAAGAGGATTGGAGGAACAATCGAATGATTCTTCAGTCTGACTAAACTCGGCTCTTTTCACTTGGAATATTTAACACGCCTGGAAAGCGCTTTGTAGTCTGATTCTAATTATCTTTATCTACTTGCATTATTTGTAATACTTGTATCTGGAGATTTTTTTCTCTTTATTTAAGTATCTACAGTGGTGGTTAAATCAAACGAGGTTCAGAATAAATTGATCTAATCGAGTTTTCATGAGCGAGAAACAAGTAGTTGGATTTATCGATTTCTACTTATTTCTTGTCATATTTTCCTTTAGAGTTGCTTTTCCCCTGAACGAGTTTTTTTCTGATAAATTATAATCTCTGCAAAGCGACTTCACTAAAACTTTAATGATTCGTTTCCCATGATTAAGTAGAAATACTTATAAATATGAATATTAATAAAATAGAATATTAGCAACTATCTCAATATCAGCAAAACTACCGAATTTAAAAGCGATAACATTTTTTAATATTTAATTTGAAAAACTGATGTTTTTTATGAAAAACTAAAAATATTAAACTTTTTTTCAAGATTTAGAATTTATTGATAGAAGTGCCTTGAAGGTTTTTCGCAGGCAAAGAACCTTTCGTTAAATTTTATTAAATTAGTCGTGAATGTAAGAAATCTGAAAGTACTTGAAGGAAAGTTATTATTTTGAATATAGGGAATATAATAAAAATTATTTTTAGCCACTTACGACGTCAATGATGTGGTGAAGGGATACTCCAAAGACGACCACTAAAGGTTGAGAGGAGTTTTTAGCTGGACGTACTCCAGCATCATATGTGTCCATTAGATATCTAGTCAATCTGTATTCATGTTCGTCACAAAAACCTAAAACAAAAAGAAAATTATATTACCTATTACATTTTTCCTTGTTGCATCTGAGGCTTATTTTGCAATAAAATAAAAATATTTATGCAATAGACTATCCTCTAAATTTTGGAGTATAATTTCACCAATTAGTAAAATAAAATTTTAATTAAACATTTGGTAAATGGAGACAAAACTATAATAAACGTATCGGAATTAAAATTAAACATTTTGGAGTGAAACCGATTTTCGTTTAAAGTATTGATTTATGAAAATTAAATAAGCAATTTAGAATACAAAATTTTTAGAATTCTTGAAATTTAAAACTCTGACAGTTTTTTCGTTCATTTGCATTGGTCCAATTGTTCAATGTTTTTCTACTCGTATGGTAGGAATTTTTTCAATTTTATTTCGATAGACTGATACGTAGAGAATTACGGGCCGAAACACCCTAAATGGCGTTTATCGAATCATCTCCCTCGTTGGACTTCTCTTTTTCCTCTTTCAAACGACATGCATTTCACCTACATAGATATGTTTCGATAAAAAAAATCCATCGACAAAGTTTCACGTTTCTATAAAGTAATGAAACAAGTCATCTTTTAAAAGCGATTTTTCTACACACTTATTTATATATTTATTAACTACAATTTAATTCTGAAAATGATTCTCCATTTTTTTTTCTTAAAAAAAAAGAAAATAAATTCTTGTGTGCCATTTATATTTGAAATTACCTCATTAAAATTTATCCCAGAGCAAACTAATTTATATAATCCCATGCTATTAAAATTACAGTCTGTGAAATTAAAATTTCGTTAGTCCACAGTTTCCTCTTTATTAAAACAATGATCTCCTTTCATTAGCAAATTAATATGAATCTCTGAAAAATTTACATGTAAAACAAAAATCTATTTCAAAAGTAAAGAATTAAAAAATTAAATAAAGGTCGTGTGAATTAATTTCAATTACAACTAACTACATTTCCATAATTCGCATCTATAACGACTTGATTCCAGAAATCGGTTCGTTAGTTTGCATTTGTACAACATAAAACAATTACTGGTTTCCTTACAAGCATGAATTAATGATCATGTCTACATGGGACTGTTATTTATAATATGAACGAGCATGTAAGGTGGCTTTAGGCTAAACAGCTTTGAACGATTCTCGTTACTCTGCTGCTTTAGAGATAGTGTGTACATTGAAGGATTAACTCTAGAGCCAACAAGACTGTGATGGTTTAGTTTACAATTTAGTAGTCAACCAACATTTTAGCCACAAGATTGGAAAATGGACTGATCTTTCAATTAAGTATAAAGATTTAATTTAGATTATTTAAAAGAATTGAGATAATATATTCCAAAACCTTTAAATTCAAAAGGCCTCTAAATTTCCAAGTTTTCAGATTGAAAAATCATTCAATTTAGATGTTTTCTATTTCTCAAGATTTGTAATCAATCAAATAAATAAATATTAAAAAATGTTAATATTTTCAGAATTGAAACTCAAATTTGCTAGTTGTCCAAGTTCAAAAACCTTCAACTTTAAAAGCCATCCTTCAAAATATTGAGTAAATTCTTCTTCCCTAATTATTAAATAATTATTAAATAAATCCCTAATTATTAAATAATTCCACAAACATAATGTATGTTTGTGGAATTCTTTACTCTTCTATTTAAGTTAATAGTTAATACTGAAGAGTACACAGTTTAAGGGCTATGATAGCAACTGGTAATGAAATCAGAAAAATGATCGATTCCCCATACCCGACTTGTTTCGTTAGAGATGACGCGGATAGTTTGGTTACTTTGCCTCCTTGAACCTGTACTTTGAGTTGGCGATAATTCAAGTTAGCGCAAACACCTGTGTTATACGATCGTTGCACCAATCACTTCAAAACTTAAATCCCTTAATTTTCTGCAGCGGCATAAGCTACGTTATATAGCACTCAACCTGTGTATTAATCTAGAAATTTAAATTCCCAGCTTCAAGAAACAAAATTAAACAAACAAAAAAAAAACTAAGCAATTCAAGAAGTTAATTGTAAAAAGAAATTTCAATAATTAATTTCTAGATTATTCAGGCACTTAAAGAATTTTGATTCTTGAATTTAATACTAATGAAAAGGACACATTTATATTCTGAATATTGAAGAGAGAGAAACTTTTGAAAAGTGACGAATAAAAGTGAATCAAAATAGTAGAAAGAACACCGTATAGAATAAGAATATGAATAATATTTGCACTGGAGTGCACCTTTGTACAGCTAAAGAATCTTTTCTGCCTTCTCCACCTTACTTGCTCTCTATTCACTTATTCAACCAACTTTCAAAGTTCCGAATTTCACTCCAAGTTCATTCAACACTCCTTGATTTTGCGGGTGGATTCATATACCACTGTGCTCTCTGAAAGTTCAATTTTCATTTTATCCAATAATGAAATAATTTTATGATAAAGCAATAACAAAATTAAATTTGAGGTCTCTTTGTTTCTTCGCAAGTCTGTTTAAATTTGAAACTCTCCGGACTTTTGTTCAATATTTGCAAGAGAAACTTTTTTAAAACTAGAGTGAACGTTCCAAGAAGTTTCACAGAAGTGATTTAATTTCGTAGAAAGATTTACTTTATCAAATTTCTCAAATTCTGATCAACTATGATTACTTATTTAATTTCTTGACAGGTACAATTTCTCGAATATTTGTTTTAAAATAAAATTTAATTACAGTAAAAAAGTTTCGAACTTGAATTAATTTAAAATTTAAAAAAAAAACTGAAATTTTGAAGGATTTTAAAAATGATTCAAAAAATGATTCAAAAGTTTCAAAGTAACTAATATATGTAAATGAACACAAATTCATAAATTGGGTTTGCAAGAATGCTAATGAGACTTGAATCGGTTTGAATTTTAAAATACAAAAGTTTTCAAGATAAAAAGTATCCAAATTTGGAAGCTTCCCAATTTAAATAAAATTGGCAAAACTTGAAATTTTAATAGATTTCAGTTTCAACACACAGAAACTTTCAAGATGGAAGGAATCCGAATCTGAAAGCGTTACTTGAAAATAAATCTATTTAAAATTTTTTAAATACAAGCTTTTAGGTTTGAAAGAATACAAATTAAAAACCTATAGTATCGAATTTAGAAGCGAATAAAATTGTAAACAATTTAAAAACGTTCAACCTTTAAATCTGAATGTGTATTCATATGCTAATTACCCAAGCTTTATATCTAAAACTTGTGAGAAAACTAATTTTAAATTATCGTAATTTTGCAAAAATCATCATTAAATATATTTTTTTAAATGCTGAATCAGGTGGTGTTTTAAAAATACCTACAATAACCTTTTTGAACAAAGATTCGTAGAATAGTTTCAACTTTAAAAACTTTTACCTGTTGAAAGAAATTTTTGATGAAGATGAGTAGAAAGTAAAATTAATTGAAATTTATGAGAAATGTAAACTTATTTTATAAGAATATAAAAAATTCTCACCATGACCAACGAGAAGTGACAAGATCCCATGGAAGAACGTAATAAAAACGAGGACCGACATGTGCCCGCAGGGTGATAGATCGATGTGACGACCGATCTTGCACTGGTAGTTCTCGAGAGTTTTGAAGCATCGCGGATTCAACCCCGAATCTCGCGCCACCTTTTCCCTTAAAATCTGCATCTGTTTCACAATTCACGAACGAATTTGCGCAAGCGCTTCCATGCCTTCCTTGAGGAATTAATTAGATTTCCCTTTCAAATAGGAAATTCTCCATTTCTCCAAGTCCACTGTAAAATCATGAATAATATTTTAATTCTGCAAGAAATGTACTTTTTTCAATATTAAAGCTATATGTATGATAAAAATTAAATATTTTTCAAATCCTAATTATTGAATTTAAAATCTTCCTTTTCACAAGTGCCTGACTTATTCTCACTTTTTATTTTTAAATGTAGAACGATTGTCAGATATTCACAGAAACAATCGAGACAATTTCAAGCCTTAAGTGAAGCTTACGTAAATATTTTTTGTGGTTACATTATTTTTTAATAATACAGATAGGATATAAGAGAACCAATTCTTAGCACCTTAGCCCAATTATTAGAATGCCAAAAATTGAAGTGAATTTATTTAATTTTGGATCAATATTTGATTGCAGTGGATAACTAATATATGAATTAGGCGTAAAAATGATGGTAGAATTAAATTAATTAAAGCAAAACAAGCTAAACAGTCATATTATCTAATAAATTGGAGAGAGGTGCCAACAATTTGGGGGGTGCTAAGAATTGGTCAGGGTGGCCGTTTTCACTGACGAAAAAAATTCCCGGTCATTTCCCGGTCATCGAAAATTTTTTCCCGGTCACTAAATAATAGTTTCCAATGGATAACAGTTAATTCGATGGATTTTAAAATTTTTTAAATATTTTTTTATTTAATATTCTGAACATACAAATATGAATTTCTTTTTTATTTAAAATTAAAATAGTTTATATTATTGAAGAAGTACAAATGGAGATTTTACAACTAAGGCCTCGTGATTAAAGCTTTTAGGGTGAACATTTTTATATGATTTAAAAGTAACATTAGGCTATTTTATATAATGAATTGTCACTATGAGTTGAACGAGAGCACAAGTTTTAAATCTATGTAATATAAATATTTTAGGTTCAACTAATCCCTAGTGA
>JBAGKK010131855.1:0-24725 GCA_037177015.1 Euceroptres primus
TGTATGTAGATTTTTGTAAAAAAATGTAGTGGACTGAATCCATTTCAAATCATGCAGGCCGGAAGATGACTTGTTCAGGATTGGCTTGCCAATGAAATATGTTTTTGTACGTTTAAAATAAGGAGACACGGATTTTTTTAAATTACCATAGCGACATTTTTACTTTTTTACGAATATTTAAAAATTTTAAGAAGTGAATAAATTTTTTGGAAATTTTACTTTAAAAACCTTGCCATTGTTACTGTTTTTGAGATATTAAGTTTTTTTTTGTTTCAGTTGATATAGTTTTTTGCACTCTTTCAAAACCTATAAAAAAATTAAACAATAATAAAAAGTGGTAAAGTTATTTCGATTTTTTGAAAACAATTTTAAAAAATTTTTCTTAAAAACCCCACCTTTTTTTCTCTGAAATTTTAAGGAATAATAATTGACACTAATATATTTTACTTACCATAAATTTCCCATCTGGTATTTTTTTGTTTTTCGAGAGAAAAAAATTAATTTAGATGTTTTTCAAAACCTTGCCACTTTTGCAATTTTTGAGATTTCTTGTTTCTGATTGTCAAGTTTTTTTCACTCTTTCGAAACTGATGAGAAAAACCAAGAAAGAATAAAAAATGGTAAAGTTATTTCGAGTTTTTGATAAATTAAAACACGAAATTTTATCAAAACCTTTTTTTTCTTTCAAACCTTTTTTTTTGCTGAAATTTTTAGGAGTGATAGGTAATATATATTCAAGGCGTACTGAGTTTTTTTTCGCGAAAAAAAACGTCGATTCGTGTTATTTTTTTTTTTTTTACTTCAGAGTATTTATTTACGTTTCGACTTAACCGTTGAAATAATCCTGTCAAAAGTCGAATATAATTATAGTTGTAATATTTGGTAGTGCCTGTTGCACTTACGAGTTTTTAATATTTTAGACAATTATCATGGCTGCGAAAAGTGTTTTTACAGAGCGCAGATTAAAATGTCCAGATCATGGAAAAGTGCATAAAAAGGTTTTGATAAAATTTCGTGTTTTAATTTTTCAAAAAATCGAAATAGCTTTACCATTTTTTATTCTTTCTTGATTTTTCTTATTGGTTTCGAAAGAGAGAAAAAAACTTGACAAACTGGAACAAGAAAAACCTTAAAATCTAAAAAATTGCAAAAATTGCAAGATTTAAAAAAAATAGAAATTAATTTTTTTCTTCAAAAAAACACAAAAATACCAAATGGGAAATTTATGCTAAGTAGATTATATTAGTATCTATTATTCCTAAAAATTTCCGGGGGAAAAAAGGTGGGGTTTATGAGAGAAAATTTTTTTAAAATTTTGTTCGAAAAATCGAAATAACATCACCATTTTTTATTACTTTTACATTTTTTATGTGGATTTTGAAAGAGTGCAAAAAACTGTATAAACTGAAGCAAGAAAAACCGTAATATCTCAAAAATTGCAAAAATAGCAAGGTTTTTAAAGTAAAATTTCCAAAAAACTCATTTTATCCTTAAAATTTTAAAATATTCGTAAAAAAATGTAAAAATTTCGCTATGTTAATTTTAAAAAATACGTGTCTCCTTATTTTCCACAAAAAAAACATATTTTATTGGCAAGCCAATCCAAACATGTCACCCGCCGGCCTGCATGATTTGAAATTGATTCGGTCAGTAATTTCTTTAAGAATATGACGTTTCAAATAAATGTTGTTTTTAAGGCCGAGGATATTGTACGGAAATTTCCGTACAAGTAGCATAAAACACACAGGGAGGGGGGCTATTTTTACGGGATATTCCGTAATAATAGCCTCGGCCCATACTATATGTTGGTGCTAGTTTTACGGAAATTTCCGTAATACTAGACACTGCCTGTTTTTAAATACATCTATTGTTTCAATGTTCTATCATCCATCATTTTTTTTATGTTAATAAATTTAGGTAAATACAATGTAACCATTCACAAGTGGATAATAAAATGGAGTTATTCAAATGATTTAAAGGGGTGAAGGGTCAGCTGAAATTCTTTAAAAATGTGATACTAAATTTATATTAAGAAATATTAATTTATATTAAGAATTTATATTAAGAAAATTAAACTTGGAAAAATCTGGACGCCTGAAAAAAACCTGGAGAAGTCAGGGAATTTTTTTTTCCTGATTTTTAAGGGAAGGGAAGGGAATTTTTTCCCTTTCCCTCCCCTTTTCCCTCTCTTACACTATAAAATTAACTTTGAGCGCAATGTCTATTAAAAAATAATTAGATATGACGGGCTTTGCCTTGTGTCTTCATAGCATTTTCTGATTTTTGATATTAATTTATTTATTTACTTTTGAAATTGTACATAAATAAAATAAAAATTCTTATCTTCTGACACTGAAAATCAGTTTCGGAATTTCTTCTGAAAATTGTAGTTTGTGAACCGTTCTTTTACGAAACTGTTTAAATTTAAAGACTGAACAAAAACTTTTTAATCTGAGAGATTTATTATTTATTAACGCTACTCAATATTAATAAAAAGATCCGTGTTTACAAAAAAAATACAATGAAATTTGAACTTGAATGTTTTCAACTTGAACTTGAACTTTTTAACTTGAATTTACAATTTGATAGTGTCTCCTATTCAAGAGGCTTCCAATTTAAATGTTTTCATTTAAAAGTTTTCAAACTACAACTCTTTCAATTAGAAAGTGTTTAAATTTGAACAATTTGAATTAAAGGCTTTTAAATTCGGAAGCTTTCAATTAAAAACTGTTCAAACGCCTTTTTTATATTTCAAAGTCTTCTAATTCGAGTCGATTATTATTTATTACTTATCGATAAGATTTTTTTGAAAAATTATTTAGTAAAATTGGAATATAAAACTGTTTAAATTTATTGGATTTAAATGAATTCAAATTCTCTAATACAAAGGATTTAAATTAATATCAAGTCGTCTATCTTGGAGATATATTTGTTTGATCATCGGATAAATATAAGTTTGCAGACAAATACAAATGTTTGCAATCGAAGGGTCAGTTCCGGATTTATCCGGAAGGTACATGCAGCATCCGTGTATAAGCGCCTTCCTCTGAGGGGATGGTAACCCCCAACGTTTTTCGAAGCTTGCAAATAAGCTCTCATGCACGAGGGCGTCTGAAAATAGTGGAGGGGGTAATCGCGTAGGTTGCTGGCGCCTAGACGAGGATGTTCCTATTTATACAGGGTGGTTTCTGCAATCGGGGTCATCTTTAACTGTTATTAATCTTAAAAGAGTATCATCAGCTTCTCGAATCTGACACCTTCACTTTTTCACTTCAATTTACTTTTAACTGATACTCTCCCCTTTCTATAGATTCTATCTAAATTTGTAGCTGAATTGCATTTCTTTGATAGGTTTTCTTAATCACTCCACTTTTTCATCATTTGACTTTTTCTTATTTCATTTTCATCTCGACAAGATAACTTATGAAATTGTTCCCTTTTTTGTTTTTAATTTATTGAAAAAAAATAAATTTTGGTAGAGAAATTCGAATCAATATATTGGTTGAAATGAATTTAATCCATTTCGTTTGGATAAATATTATTTTGGTTTCAACAAAAAAAAAAAAAAAAAAAGAAAATGAAAAACTGAAGGCACTAGAAAATTGGAAACTAGAGAATCAAAATGAAAACATTCAAAAACAATGAAAGGAGATTTAAACCTGGTCTGAACATCAAAGAACTGTTATGAAAAAATTAATGGATGCCAGTGCATAAAATTGTATGATCCATTTTGTGTTTTTAGGAAATAAAGACTGGAAAATTGGAGGCTTCGAAGATTAAAATGATAAAATCTGTAATGCAATTATTGGACATCAAAAAACTGTTATAAATCATTTTACCTGTATTTTACCTTTCATAATTTTTTACTTTTGTTTTTTTTTTTAGGGAAAGAAGACTGAATTGGAGTATAAAAATAAGAAAATTGAAATCAATCCGTTTAATGGATTTTCGTTTTGACGTCAAAAACCTGTTATGCAAACAGATTTAATCCTGGTTATGAAAAAAATCTGTTATAGGCAAAATCTTCAAAAATTTTACTAACTTTAACTTTTTTTTTCTGTTCTAGGGAAAATTCACTGGAAAATTAGCGGCTGGAAGGACCAAATTGAAAAAAGTATAAAGCAATTGATGAAAATAGGTTTAATTGTTTGAACATCAGATAGGTTCATTATTCCAGGATATTCCCGTTCATTTATTCCAGGACATTAATTTTTATTCGGAGCACTCGAAGGTGATTCTGATTGTGTTTATCACCCTATATGCATTTGAATGCGTACGAGCAAGCTGCAAGATTTCATAATGATACTGGATTTCCGTCAAGCTTGTAACGATACAATTTAAGTTTAGAGGAGCGGAAGAAAGAAGGAAGGAAGGATGTACGAAGACAGCAATAAATAAAGTGTCTGACGATCGTAACCACCGAGCTGCATTAACTTAACCATCCCCAACGATCGAATATACGGGTCGCAGCACTTAATTTCCCTCAAAATCGGAATTTTGAAATCACGATTTTCATTAAATTTTCAAAAATGCTGCTTTTCAAATAGAACATTTTTTATTTTATATTTTGTCATTTTAATCAAGGAAATTGTAAAATTAAAAAAAAGTAATCGCTTCTAAAGAAAGTGTTTTTAGGCATTTTTGAAAATGTTCCAAATTAAAAATTAAAATTTGAAGGCATTTAAATTTAAATATGAGTTTCTGTTTTCAATTTTTTTTCATAGCCTTACAATATATTGATTCGGCTTTTTAGGGTTCTTACTTATTGTCAATCTCATGTTTATGTATAAAGCTACTTTCAAAATGTGAAACGTATACGCCGTGATAAAATTTAAAGAAACTTGAATGGAGATATCTTGACATGCTTAAAAACAAAACAGACCCTCGGGGAAGTGTATCAGGAAATCCTGGGTTGAATTACTTATTTTTTAATCCAGGAGAGCTAAAATTAACTTGATAAAGTGAAAGATATTCCAAGGTATTGGATCTTAACTATAAATCGAATTCCTACATTTTTTCACTAGAAAGTAACTAATTAAATTCATGTGGTCAATGAAGGCTCACAAATGGTATAAATTCATAAATTCAATAATCAGGGTGTCTAGCGGACCGGGAAATCTGGAAAAACCGGGAATTTGGTTTCACCGGAAGAAAACCGTGAAAACTCCAAGAATTTTATTTCAGATCGGGAATTTTTTAATTTAATGGTAAAATCTACTTATTTTCACTTTATTTACGGCTATTTGAAAAGTGGAAAAAATAAATTTCGAAAATAAAAATGAATATCACTTTTATTGTTGTAAAAATATAAAGAAAAGTATGTAATTTAATATTCAGGATAGGGAAAAATGTTAATGTATTTATTTCGCGAGAAATTATAAGTTATCTAGGATATAATATGTACGTTTGTATCCAAATTCTTCAGATTCCACCTTTTGTCAATTTTATATGTATTTTTTTCGTGTGAAAGATCCAATTATTAAAAATATCTTTTAGTATTGGTTAGTGGTGCATAACGAGAATTTTTGGAGAAAACGAGATTTGCTCGAAACATAATCAGTTGAGACCAAAACTTGATGGAGATCGAAAATCTGTAATCTCGAAAACTAAACGAGACGAGAACGAGAATTTCGTTCGAGTAAAGTTTCGTCTCATTATGATAAGTACCATGTTTAGTCCAGTAAAATTGTCATTTTAAACCGTATTAATTCACTAGCCCATTTTTATTTTTTGCTTAATCGCTTCAGTTTGGGTCACTTATATACAATCTGGTTTTGTAACAAGAATTTCGGACCAGTACCCGGGCATATTTTTTGAGAAAGGTGTCAAAAATCACATATGCGTGGATTGTTCCTCTCCTATGGATTTTAGTGAAAAAAGTTAGAGGGAGGAAAGAAAGTAGACAAAATTCTGAGAAATTTGGAAAAAAATGTCCTAGCATCAATACTTTCCGAGATACAGCGTTTCGAAAAACTATGTTTTTTTTCGATTTTTGCCCAAAAATCGCTACTTTTCAAAAAACTATCTAGAATATATATAATCGACCTCTCAAAGATCACACCTTTTTGTCTGTTTTTATGACCAAAAATCATGGGTTTAGTTTTTGCGAACTAGAGCGTTCCCTAATAAATTTACGTTTAAGTTGACAGATGATAACTAAAAGAACATAAAATTCCACGTAAATTAAAAAAAAAACAATGTTCTATCTTCATAGACTTCGGAGTTATGAATTTTTCAAACTTTGTGTTTTTTCACTCTTTTTCTCAAAAAATGGAAAACACGTTTTCTTGATTAATTCTGCAATCCTGACGTAAAAATTTCATAAGGATAAATTATAGAGGACTCAATTCTGAAAAATTAAAAAAAAACGTATTTCTAACTTAAATAGGTCAAAAGTTATGATCTCTCAAAGTTGACCCTTTTTGTCTTTTGCGAGTCAAACGTATTGAAAAATGTAATTTCAGCCATGTTTTGACTAATGTGACTAATAATTAATTATTAGTGACTAATAAAATATGCACTGAATGATTACTAATGATTAGAGGTGTGCATCCGTCTGATTGAATTGTCAGTGTAAATTGGTACCTTTTTGGCCACGTTTAGAACATTGAATTTTTCGAAACTGAGTTTAAATCTAGAAGAAATTGAAGCTTCTAAGCTCTCTGCAAATGTAAGATTTCTCTAAATCGAATTTACTCAGTTGGTTTTGAAATTAAATCCATTTGAAATAACGCCGATCTCCGATCGAATTCAAAATTCGATCCAAGATTTAAAATTCGCTCCAAGATTTAATTTTAAATTTAAATCTAATTTTAAATTCGACCGGAGATCGGCGTTATTTCAAATGGATTTAATTTCAAAACCAACTAAGTAATTTCGATTTAGAGAAATCTTACATTCGAAGAGAGCTTAGGAGCTTCAATTTCTTCTAGAATTAAACTCAATTTCGAAAAATTCAGTGTTCTAAACGTGGCCAAAAAGGTACCAATTTGCACTGACAATTCGATCGGACGAATGCACACCTCTAATATTTTTGTTTCTATAAAAGTATTTATTTTCCTTGAAACACCCTAACATAACCTAAAATTTTACAAATTTGTAATTTTCCATCAATAGGTACTGATATTTCTATAAAAGTATTAATTTCCCTCGAAAAACCCTAAAATAACATAAAATTTTATAAAATTGTAATTTTCCATCAATAGGCACTGATTCTTCAATAAAGATATTAACTTCTCTCGAAAAACCCTAATGTAACTTAAAATTTTACAAACTTTTATTTTCCATCGAAAGGTACTTATATTTCTACAAAAGTATTAATTTCTCTCGAAAAATCCTAAAATAACCTAAAATTTTACAAACTTGTAATTTTCCATCAAGGGATAATGATTTTTCTTTAAAAATATCAATTTTTGTTGAAAAACACTAAAATAACTTAATATTTGTCAAACTGATTATTTCTCTTCATGACATGTGGTCTGCACTTAAGGACATTTGATACATTATGACGTCATGTAATAGGAATAAGAGTTCCAACACCCTTTTCAAAAATTAAAAATTATCAAACTCATCTTATTTTCCAAAATAAAATTCGTACCGCAGTAGACATCGATGCTCTATTATGTCTTTTATCATTTCCTAAAATTACAGATCGATACATTCATTACTTTAGTAATAAGTCCGCTGAATGTAAACACATTTTGATCGCTTTTTCAAATATGGCTACCATAATACAAGCTTTATCTGGTTCTACATTCAGCGGACTTATTACTAAAATAATGAATGTATTGATCTGTATTTTTGGGAACTGATAAAAGGTATAATAGAGCATCGATGTCTACTGCGGCACAAATTTTATTTTGCAAAATAAGATGAATTTGATCATTTTTAATTTCTATAAAAGAGCGTTAGAACTCTCATTCGCATTACATGACGTCATTAAGTATCAAATACCCTTAATATAATTAATTTTAATTTCAAAACGTGCTTTGGAGCAACATCTATTCGTTTTTTTAATATCGTCGTTACCGACTTCCTTGACTTTTAATAACGAGCACTCCTATCTTATAACCTCGTACTTCTTTGTTTCAATTTTTGAGGAAAATAAACTTTGGGAAGATTAAAATTTGGGGGAATTGAGATGGTACCAAGATTTTTTCTGAATAATTATTAAATTCATCAGCCTGAAGTGTTGTTAACAGATGTAAAAGGACGTGAAAGCATTCAGTATTGAAATAGTCTTTTTGCATATGAATCTCCATGGTGTCTGATGGAAACTGGAGCGTGTTTATTCCAGTGCGACCGGTAGTCCCGTAATCTGTCTGAAAATAGCAAGACTCTCGATAAGGTAGTGAATCTATTCACGCAGTGCTTGGTAATTTAGGTTAATAACACAAGTAAAGGAGGATGCGAGTATGCGCAAATGCGCGACATCATCATTACATGTTCACTCTTCATCTGTGTTTCCTGTAAGTTTGTGGAGACGAAAGACTGAGTTATTTATACGCAAGGCGTTTGTGCACGTGCGTCCACTTCACATGCGATCCCTATCAGATGGTCTTGTTTTCGTTGTTTGCTTCAAAGCTCTTTGCATCATGTCGAGAAGCATGACACGTGCGTCTTCTCATGCATGCGCGTGTCCAAAAATTGGCACAATCTTCCAATTTTGCTCATTTCATTTGGAAAGGTGCTTAAACTATGATTCCTTTCAATTTTTACGAAAAGAATTCTAATGCTGTTTTCAGGTCTTCTTATTATTTATGAAATTATGTAATTGTGAAAAAATCAGTTTCACTCTTGAATACGTATAAAGAGAGCCGATTTTCTTTGAAAAGGAAAGAAGAGGAAGAAGTCAATCAGTGATCGAAAGTTGGCTTTGGAGGAACGATCGCGATGATAAATAAGACTAAACTACTTAACGGATCGTAAAAGCGAAGGTGCATAATTTCTGCGCGAGCCAATCGCAGACCGTAATTCGCACCGGGCCCAATCAGCATTACTCTCGCTCAACGTCGAAGTCGATCATCGGTTCGCCCTCGTAAAAACTTCTGAGTTAATTAAGTCCTCGTAATAAAGTATTCCATTTCCATCGAGAGTCTCGGATACTTAATTTTCACGAGAAGTAATTTTTATGATCTGCCCCTAGACTACCACCAAGTGCTCCGAAATGCTCAGTTCAAATTAAAGTAACTTCCAATAAAATTGATAAGAAAAAATATCACAAGAAAAGATACTTAATACTCTGATTATTAATATGAAATTACCATAATTATATAGTATTATTTTTCATCACATTAATATCATGTCGTAATCAGAGATTTCCGTATGCAAAATCGTCTCATAATTCACGTTTACCCATCTTCCAGTAGCACTCAGCCTCCAAAAAAGGTTACACCTCGATTCATGTTCACAAATTTATTAGGAAGTTGAACCAGTTCGACATTCATCAAACTGGAGAATTTCGTCTCCCTTGCAAAACTAATTGTCAGGAATTATGTCTCATACGAGTAATTACAAGCTAAATACCGACCACCGTCTTCGATCACGAAGCCAAGGCGAATGTATTTTCTTTTCTCACTCATTGCTATGCATGAAAGAGCTCATATCGGTACGGTAATTGATTTCTGTTCGAGCAGGATATTTACATACGCTAATGATGTGTTTTAGCTCTCGAGTTAGTTTTCGACAGTGAGCCCTTCAACGAAAGGACGTCGATTAGCTGGCGAAATCGTCCGCAAAATTTTCGAACACCTTATACCTTTATCTGAGGGATCTGGACCATCGATCAGAACCCATCAAACCTTGGCGAGTGATCTTCCTTTCCAAGATTTCAACTCCTCCCTTCTGCTTTCTTTCAGCACTGCATTTTCGTTTGGAGTTGGAAAAAAAATCCGACGATGAGACTCCATTCGCCACGTCATTAAGGCAGCTACGTCCTGTCGTGAGCCCAAGCTTCTGCGACATTAAATTACGAAAGGTGACACGCCATGATTTAAGTACAGCTATCATGATGGTAATCATCATATATTGCGTCAAGGTAGACACTTAAAGGGGCTTACGTTTAAACACTGCTCTTGTGAAGCCTTTGGTGACGTCTTTTTTCCATTAAATTTTTAAGGATATTCTCAGTTTGAAGATTTTATTATCATTTTGGTTTTCTTCATTATATTACATAATTACTACTTGTTTCTGCTTTTAGTCGAATCTGCGCAACAAAAAGAAGTTTGTATTTTTTTCACCTTCTGTTCACAGGAAAAAAAGTCTAGTTTATGCCACAGCTTGTTTTCGGTGTACTTTGTCTTCATGTATAGTGCATGAGCACACTTTTAAGACCAAAGAAAGAAGGATACTTCTTTCTCTGGTCTTAAAAGTGTTACAGCTTGAATTAAGCCCAATTTTTGACTTGAAACAAGAATTTTTCTTGTATTTATGTTACAATATAATCTTGCATGAAACCTTTTAGAATTAATAAAAGAAAAAAAGTTAAAAATAGGTTTTTGACATGAGAAGTACGTTATCAGGCGAGTAATTCAGTAATTTAGAGACTAGAAGATGATTGGATTCTACACCACTTTCCCCCTTTATGTCAAACATGATAAATGGTTGGGTGAACATTTTCTTTTAGAAGCAATGTTTATTTTTTTTACTCAATTAACGCGCTAATAAAGGCATTAAATTGAAAGATATGAAATACTGGCTTCTAATTTACATTTAACAATGTAATACTGTAATTGGTGTAATATCAATATCCATTTATTTGAGAATTTTATTCCTTTTACCCCCTTTTACCTCTTTTTAATTCAAAGTTCCAATTAATTTTTCAAGAATTATGAAAAATAGAAACTCATAACGTTCCAAAACTCTTTTAACGTTTTCTGAAATTTTCCATAATTTTCAAATTATGGAATCTTTTAAACTCTTCCATAACCGTCTTCCAGAAATCCTCCAGACTCTTTCAAGATTCACCAAATTCGTATCAAATCTTCCATGATTTTATCTTTGTTCGAATCTGTTAGAATTAGAATCTCTAGAATTTTAGACTGATCCATAATCTTCCAGAATCTTCAGAATCTTCTTAATAATCAAAAATTTTTTGAACATCTTTTTAAATTTTTCGAACTATTAAAAAACTGTTTCAGAATCTTCTAAATTTTTCTAAAATATTCTAAACTCTTGCATAACCTTCTGGAATCTTCTAGAAGTTTCCAGAAATCTCCAACACCTTTTAGAATCCTCCAAAACCTACAAAAGGACTCCTTAAATCTCCAAAAATTCTTTAAAACTTATTTGAAATCTGTTAAGATTCTTCAGAAAATTTCACCCTGTCCCATAGTTTTCCAGAAATTCTCGAGACTCTTTCACGCTTCACCAAATTCGTTTCAAATCTTCCATGATTTTATCAAATTTTTTCGAATCTGTTAGAATTAGAATCTCTAGAATTTCAGACTGATCCATAATCTTCCAGAATCTTCAGAATCTTCTTAATAATCAAAAAATTTTTTAACATCTTTTTAAATTTTTCAAAATATTAAAACACTGTTTCAGAATCTTCTAAATTTCTCTAGAATATTCTTAACTATTCCAGAATCTTCTTAATAATCAAAATTTTTTGAACATCTATTTAAATTTTTCAAAATATTAACAAACTGTTTCAGAATCTTCTAAATTTCTCTAAAATATTCTAAACTCTTGCATAACCTACTGGAATCTTCTAGAGGTTTCTAGAAATCTCCAAAATCTTTTAGAATCCTTTGAAATCTACAAAATCCTCTAAAATCTCTCGAAATTTTCTCCAATCTTTTAAAATCTTCAAAATATTCGAGGCTGTTTCAGAATTTTGTGCAATCTTCTAGATACTATTGGCTTCTTCTATAATCTTTTACAGCTTTTTGGGTTCTCCTATAATAATATATATATATATATATAATATATATATTATTTTTATTATTTTATTATTATTATATAATAATATATATATAATATTTAAGAATGACCTAAAATTCTTTAATATTCTACAAAATATGATAGTGTTTCAGAATCTTCTAGAATCCTCAAGAATATTCTTAACTTCAGAATTTCCAGAATTCTGCAGAAACAAACAAAACATCTTGGAAGATTTCAGAAGGTCCTAGAAAATGCTTAAGGATTTTGAAAGACTTTGGAAGAATCAGGAAGTCTTTGGAAAATTTTTAAAAATTCAAAAAAGCCTATAAAATTCTAAAGGATTTTAAGGGATTTCAGAAGATTTAGCAAATCTACACGTATTTGTAAAATTTAAAATAGTTATTCTAGAAGATTTTAAAAGGTTGTCGAAAGTTATAGAAGATGTTATAAAGGATTTTGTAAAATTTTAGAGAGTTCCTAAGATTTCCAAAATATATAAATTTGTGGGGTATTTTAAAATACCCCACATATAAAATATATAAACATTATAAAAATTATAAACATTATAAAAATATATAAACATTATAAAATATATAAATTGTGGGGTATAAATTGTGGGGTATTTTTTAGATTCTAGACAGGAATTTAAGATTTTTGAGGATTTTTTGTAAGATTCTGGAGAATGGCAGCAGATTTATTTCGGAAATTTGATTAAAAGATTTTAAAAGGTTGTCGAAAGTTATAGAAGATGTTGTAAAGGATTTTGTAAAATTTTAGAGAGTTCCTAAGATTTCCGAAATATAGAAATTTGTGGGGTATTTTTTAGATTCTAGAGGAATTTAAGATTTTTGAGGATTTTTTGTAAGATTCTGAAGAATGTCAGCAGATTTATTTCGGAAATTTGATTGAAAGGTTTTAAAAGGTTGTCGAAAGTTATAGAAGATGTTGTAAAGGATTTTGTAAAATTTTAGAGAGTTCCTAAGATTTTCGAAATATAGAAATTTGTGGGGTATTTTTCAGATTCTAGACAGGAATTGATTCTTTAGGATTTTTTGTAAAATTCTGGAGAATGGCAGCAGACTTATTTCGGAAATTTGATGTGTTGAAAATTTAAAAATTCGTCAATTTCTTAATTGATCATTCGAAAATCTAAATTTTCATCCGCAATTTTAGAAGCCGAAAATTTTTATATTTATATTTACTTTTTTCTTTAAATCAATTTTCAAAATTAAATAATACCTCCGAGTCAAAAGGGATCGTCCAACTACTCAGAAAATTCCCATGGAGTTTTGCATTGTTATTGAATTATTGATTGATCCAACGAAGCAAGGTTGCTTCTACCAATCACCAATGTAATTTTAATCACAATTTTCTCTAGGATGAGCAATAGATACAGGAATTACTTAAAATAACTTCAATCCTTCGATCTCCCTCTTCCTTCTCTTACTTCTCCATCCATCTTTTTCTCTCTCGTCTTCTTTCGAACCGCAAAAAGGAAAGATAAAAGCGTACATGCTATCAAGAGGAACGAATCGTCGAATACATTCTTGAATCACAAGGGGATGGTGTATTCTTCAAAACCCCACCGTCCGCACTTCGTTGCGCGTGGCCGAACCGTGGGACAGCTAAACTTGAACAGTCGATACGTTCCTATAAGGACTGATCCAAGTGGGCTTCTTTTTTTTCTCTCTTACTCATCGAAAGGATGCAATTCGGTCCTTACGATCTTCTACAAAAAGGTTTCTGAAATTGTATTCGGTAATTTAGTTTTGTTTCCAAGGAGTTCAGTTTTATTGGCCTCAAGATGTACAAACTTTTGCCAAACAAAAACAAAAATTAGCATATAAACTGCTCCGACTTTCTTGTATTTACTGCTTCAATCACTCTGATATATTTAATTTAAAAATACTGAATTACTTCGTCCGAAATATAGATGTTGTTTTCTACTGAAATGGGATCAATCTCGAATAATTGAGGGATAAATATTATTTTTTTTTTATAGAGAAGAAAAGAAAAAATCTCGTCCTGTTCTCCATTTCAGTTTTCTTGTTTCTTTTTCATTGGTTCATTAAAAAACAATACTATTTGTATATTTAAAATAATTATGGGTAAGTATTATAATTATTTAGACTATATCAAATATTTAGTTCGATTGGAAATTTGTTTGTTGATCATAAGCTATTCTTGAAAAACATGTTCTATCAATGTTTTGAAAAACCCAAAAGATGTACAGATTTCATAGATGAATAAATTAATTCATAATTTGTGAGAAATAAGAAATAAGAAATAAATTAATGGTATACTATGTACTTATAGCATCTCATTTTAGATAAAGTATAACAAATATTGATAAAGTATAACTATATACAGAAAGATAAAGTATAACAAATATTACAAAATGGCAAACAGCTTTTCAACAATCATTAGATAAAGTTCAAAGACCTCAAAATAAAGGGATCCAATTTTTATTTATTTATTTAAATTTAAAAAATATAAGAAGTAATTAATATTTAAAGATTGCGAAACCGGGATTTGTATTTTGAAGTAGAAACTTATAACAGAAATGAATACGAATATGTAACTAAATATAATTTATAACAATAATATACTAAATGTAATTTTTTTGGGCGACTAAGAACGATCCTTTTTCGAAAATTTATTATTTCGTGAAAAATAACAAAGGGAGTAAGGGACCATCCATAAATTACGTAACGCATTTTCAGCGACTTTTGACCCCTTCCATCCACCGTGTAACGCCTTTTTCCGACTTTTCTTGTAGTTTCTTTGCTATTGTGTAACACTAGGTTGGACCCCTCCCTCCCACAAAATGTGTTACGTAATTTATGGTTGGCCCCAAATTCTGGGGCTTAATGTTTCTGTTTTTTTTTTATATTAATGTGTAAGATATCGAAAATTTGCATTTATTAACAAACTATTTTGTGTAATGGTTTCTGGTAAAATTTTTAAAATAAAACTATAATAAGTAAAAAAAAAATTGTGTTGATTCAACTAAAGAATATGATTATTAAATGGACAGCGATTTGGTTGACCCAACCATCAACAGAGTTTCTCGTTTCATAAAATTTGGTTGATTTCACGAAACGGTTTGGTTCATTTAACGAAACGTAAATAATTTGGCGGTCCAACCAAAAGTTTTGGTCCAAAACATTTGGTTCCGTCGACAAAATATTTCACTGAATCAACCAAATTTTTTCTAAAATTAACATAATTCAATCAAAATTATACTCGTTGAGTTTCTGGCTCTGGGGTCAGTAAATGATGGAAAACAGTTGGTATATTCAGTCAAAAGCTTTAGTTGATTCAAGCAGAGTTTGGTTAACTGAACAAAAGTTTGTATTGTACTATATTGTATTATATTGTATTGTATTGTATTGTATTGTAAGTATTTTTGGAAATCATGCAAATGCAGTCAACCATACGGTTTTTTTTAATGAACAAATTTTTTCTGAGTGTAATCAGTTCCAAGAAGACGAAAAGCAGCGAACCTTGAAAGTGGTTCGCTTACCGAGTTTGGCGATTTTGCCAATTCACAGTCCGTTCTGCGAGCGATCGGCGTAATGTCCGAGGACTTCCAGTGAGTTGATAAAAAGCGGAAGGAATGTGCGGTGACGAGATCCCAGTCTTACGAATGGGGTGGGACATCACCCTTTTCAGGCTGCAGCAGAGGGCAAGCCGCTGTATCAAATATTGGCTGGATTGCAACAGCTGCCACTTCTTTGTGTCAATCCGGTCGGAACTTCATGCAGGGTACTTCATTTCATCGTGTAACACTAGACAACCCAGTCATTTTCCCATGGATCATTCACTTTACCATTCAGGAATTTTCTATTGCTTTCCTATAAAAACCAACTCATATAACTCATTGTCCTTTAAAAGAATCTCACCTTTGATATATATGACAAGTTCCTGTTCCAAGTTTCCGTTTCGGAAAAGAATGTTCATAAAAACAATTTACTAGAATCGTTTTGTACCGCTTAATCTTTAGATTCATTCTATCAATCTACAAGTGTTCTCCTTGAAAAATAAAAAACAGTGTTTTTCCTTTTTATCCAAATATTTTTTTCACGAAGTTATGACCATTTGAACATTTCCTTGTTCACGTTTGTTCCTCGACTGTTAAGGGACCAAACCAATGTGAAATTTTCAATTTTTTTTATTTTCGTACCCTTTATAGTTTAAAAATATGCTGTAAAATTTTTGTGGTGATAGCTTGAAAATTGTCAAAGATACAGACGATTCAATGCGAGTCATCAATGCGATTTCGCATCGTCAAGAGCTGATGCAGATTATGGTCCTGGCATCGATGAAGTTTGGTAAGAAATGAATTTATATGCTAATAAATCAGAAATTTACTTTTCAGAAAAATCAAAAATTTTATATTTGTTTATAAAATTGTTTATAAACAATATTATTTGTGTATATTTCATGAGAATTTATCATCCAGCATCATTCCACTGATAAATCATAAAAATTCCATGTATTTCTTCACGTTTTCACCAACAATCACAGTGGCGGTGAATTTGTTATTTAAAACTTGTTATTAACAATAATTAATTGATTTTATCTTCTACAAGAATATCTTTATTCATTCTGATCGACAACGACTTCTTCAAATAGGTCCCTGGATCTTACAAAAATAAAAAATTTCGTATTTGTTTATAAAATTGTTTATGAACAATATTATTTGTTTATATTTATTGAGAATTTATCATCCAGCATCATTCCACTGATGAATCATGAAAATTCCATATATTTCTTCACGTTATCACCAACAATCACGGTGATGGTGAATTTGTTACTTAAAACTTGTTATTAACAATAATTAATTGATTTTATCTTCTACAAGAATATCTTCATTCATTCTGATCGATGACGACTTTGTCAAATAGGTCCCTGGATCTCACAAAAATAAAAAATTTCGTATTTGTTTATAAAATTGTTTATAAACAATATTATTTGTTTATATTAATTGAGAATTTATCATCCAGCTTCATTCTACTGATGAATCTTGAAAATTCCATGTATTTCTTCACGTTTTCATCAACAATCACGGTAATGGTGAATTTCTTATTTAAAACTTGTTATTAATTAATTGATTTTATCTTCTACAAGAATATCTTCATTCATTCTAATCCATAACGACTTCTTCAAATAGGTCCCTGGATCTCAGAAAAATAAGTCATTTTCATATTTGTTTATAAAATTGTTTATGAACAATATTGTTTGTTTATATTTGATGAAAATAATCATCCATCATCATTCTACCAATCAATCATGAAAATGAAATTTTTTTATAGATTTCCACTCAAAATGACGGTAATGGTAGATTTGTTATTTAAGACTTTTTATGAAGAATAAATTATTATTATCATATCATTATCATTATTATTATCACATTATCATACCTTTTACAAGAGTATCTTCATTGATTATGATCGTTAGTAATTTGAAACATGCACCTGGATCTCACGAAAATGATGAAATTGTGGAAATTTCTGATTTTGCCACTTAATTTGTTGCAAAATTTTGTAACAATTTTGCGTGCAATTTATGCAAAATTGCACGCATCAAAAAATTCGTACACCGGACTTGATAACTTTCTTTCAAATTTGATGGAAGAAACTTTAACTTTTTTCTTTAATTTAATGCCGAGTATTTTTAAACAAAAAATATCGGAATCCGTAAAGAATTACCACCAGAACATTATTTTGAATAGTAAATTTTGATTTGTAAGACTCTGACTGAAATTCGAACCCCAAAAAATGCGTTTTTCTCGAAACCATATTTTTTGCCACTGCGGCACAGGTTTCTCGAAAACCACTCATCCGATTTGGTTCAAATTTTTTGAGAGTCTTTTTAGATAGATTATCTTTCATTGTAGATGGGGATTTTTTTCATGACTTCCGGAGAAAAAATTATTGAAAATTGGAAAAAATGCAAAAAAAAAACAAAAAAAGGCCGCCATTTTTTCGAAAAAAATAAAAATCCCTGTGTACGACGTTAGCCAGTCAATTCGTGTTTATTAATCTTGTTCGTCTTTTTGTTTCAGATGATTACAGCGACCTGTAGCTTTGCCGCAGTCCAAAAAAACACAAAATTTGGTTCGTTAACTATGTCAACTATTTTGATTTTATTAAAAAATTTTCATACAAAACTTGTAAAAATTACTTTTCCCAACAAAACAAGAAAAAAACTAAATCCGTTGACAACTTTTCGAAATATTGAATTTCAAAAATTAAAAAAAAAAGAAATTCACAGTGGTGTAGTCCCTTATCGAAAACTCACTCGGAAAAATATCCTGTTATTCTAACCAGAATTCTGGTTAGGCTCTACTTAACATTCTTTTTCGGTTGTTTCAATCAGAATTCTGGTGAGTCTAAACAGATTTTCTGATTATTTTTACAAATTACCAAAAAGTTTTGATAATTCCAAATAGAATTCTTTGAACGAAAAAGCACAAATATCCAAATAACTGTTTCTAAATAAATAATTACAACTTAAATATTTTTTTCCGAAAATATGCTTCAGCTCCTCATCTGAAATGCGTTAAAATAACAACAGACTTTTTGTTGATTTTATAATTTAAGATAAAGATTGGTTGATTTTGAGTTTGATTGTGCGGAGTGAATAACCTTAACCCTCCGTGTTATATTTTTCTATATTTTTCAAGGCACGGGTCTTTTAGGGAGCAGTTGGGTTTCCAAATTTTTTAGGTTTCCAAAATTTTTTAGTTTCCAAAATTTTTTTAGGCTTTCAAAAAATCTGAAAAATTCAAGGTTACTTCTCGAAGTATCTACTACTTTACCTAGAAGTTGTCAAAGTCGAAAGTTTAAAACCGTTCCTAATAAAAATTAAAGTATAGTCAAAAATGCGGAGGGAAATTTAAGTTTAAAAATTCGACTGTTTCTTTAAAGACCCAATGTACGCACGCAGGGTTAAGTATATAGAAAAATATTTTATTTATTCTAACCAGAATTCCGGTGAGGCTCTAGTTAACATTCTTTAAGAATAAATTGGACAGACAGTTGGGAAAAAAGTCAAAGCGCCTATTTCTTTAGGTTTTTAATTTTAAACAGTTCTTCCAATAAAATTTTTTTAGTCGAAATGTGGAAAATTTTATTTCCATTCAAATAAGCTATCAAAAATTTAAATTGCATAACAATTACAAATTTTTTAATTCAGAATCTTTAGATAAATTTTAGCTGTTTTTTCACCGAAATCTGTCTGTAGATTCCGAATGAAAAACTGTGTAATTTTTATCCGATTAAAATTTTTGATAGCTTATTTAATCGGGGATAAAAGTTTCTTCATTTCGACTACAACGAAATTTGATAAAAGTAACTATTTAAAACAAAAAACCTGAGGAAGTAGACGCTTCGACTAACTTTTTTCCCAACTGTCTGTCCAGTTCCTTTTTAAAACAATCGGAAAAGAATGTTAAGTATAGCCTAACCGGAATTCTGGTTAGAATAAAATATTATTAAATATTATATAAATATAATATAAATATTATATAAATATTATATAAATATAATATAAATATTATATAAATATAATATAAATATTATATAGATATTATATAAATATTAATTAATTAATAATAAATAAATATTATATAAATATAATATAAATATTATATAGATATAATATAAATATTGTATAAATATAATGTAAATATTATATAAATAAAATATAAATATTATATAAATAAAATATAAATATTATATAAATTAAATATTATTCTGCGTGCTCAACAAATTTTTTAAAACACTAACTTTGGAAGAAATGAAAATAATTTAATTTTGCTTCCAGCATTTTGTAACTTATTCCTGACTTGTTTAGAATGTGGAAAACAACTTTAAATATATTAATTATTAATTAAATGGCGAATATTTTTCGAAAAAAGGAAAAAGTCGATTTTCTCAGAAAGGATATCTTGATTTTTATTAAATTGTGGTTCATATTTTCGTTCAAAACAATTCCGTAACATATCCATCGTCAGGCTACCCAATTTAATTTGAAATTGGTCCATTATTAATCTCTCTACTACTATTTTTAATTTTTGATGATTAATTTGTCTGCATTGTGTTAAATAGTAAGCGACCTTGGCCAACTTTTAGCAAGAACAAAAAACTAATTTGCAAAAAAGGATAACTCTCTATTTGGAAGCTGAAGATCATTAAGTAGTACCGAACAAATTTAATTAGAATACGAATCGTGGGATGCTGACACTTGAAGCGCCTACTAAGCTTCTGGCTTTTCTTTGGTCTGTGGGTGCTTCCCATTAATCGTCCTAAGCGCCTTCAGGCTGATCTCTCTTGCACCCAAGAAAGATGAAAGAGATGCGGATAGGAAGCAATTGGAAGTACTTGCAAGGAATATCGGAAGCTGATGCTTGATGAGACCTGAAGTGGGCTGAAGAGACCAGTATATTTGTTGATAAATCAGGACAGACGTGGGAGAAGTGACTGATATTCTCTCTCGATTCTTGGAAATGTGAATTTAGTTTTTTCTTCGACTTCGTCATTTGATATTCAAATATCTCTCGAATATTAAATTTTCAATGAAATCAGTTTCTTGAGAAAAAACACAAAAAAATATTTTTATGAAAGTTGTAGAATTATTGAAAATACCAAGTGATATAATCTCAGGTTTAATCATATTTTATAGTAATTGAAATGTTTCAGGTAATAATGTTTCAACATAGAAATGAAATAGTGGTCATTGCGTAGGTTCTTTATTATAATTATTAATATCAGCGGCGCTTTTGTGGGTACTTGTTCGAGAATATTAAGCATTTCTCTCCTTACTGGGTCGAAAGGCGAGTGGGTGAAAATTAACGATAATACGTAACACAAGTGTGGGTTCGCCATGTATAATTTAGCCAAATACCTTAAAATCTAGCTGATTACAGTTCAGGTGTGCAGGTGTTACCAAGTTCCAAAACTCCTTTTTACTGGTAAATAATAAATCATCGTTTGATAAACTTCAGGGTCTTGCACGTTTTATACTCCAAATTGTGTACATAAAATGTAACGATATACGGTATTTACGCATGAGATAAAGCTATATTTGCCTAACAATGTTTTATTCGTAATAATAAATAGTAATTCATTCGTTCAAGTTTTATACAATGAACCTTGAACAAAAGTAAGACACAAAAGCGTGGGTCATTTACAATTTAGAGTACAATACGCAGTTAATCTATTGCCTCACGTGTTGTTTACTTACATTTAAGAACATGGTATTTAAAATTCTATGATGAAATAATTATTTACGTTTTTGTTTTTGGGTTAAAGGCCCAATGTGGAATTTATGCATTTAATTTTCATAGTCTAGATAGAGGGTCAATGCAAAAAAAGACATGTCTTCCAACATGTCACAATTCATTCTGTACAATGATTCGTTCTAAGGAAAATTTAAATTTAAATTTAAATTTTAATTTTAATTTTAATTTTAATTTTAAAATCTATTCTAATGGATTAACTCAGAAAGACCCCCAGGTGAAAATCTCGATCAAACGAGACAAGCCTCGTCGATCAATCGCACACGCATTAGTTTGGAACGGCGATAAATAAATTTTGCGCCGAATAACTCGTTTGCGTTGAGCAGTACTTTGACCAGATTTGCGATAATGTAGATCATTTATTGCAACTCTGTTATTACTCCACAAATATAGTAGTAATGATTCGCTTGTCTGAAACGTATCATATAGCATGTATTGAATAAGAAAAATTCCGTCGGCGTGGGTTATCGATGCTAGATTATTTATCCCTCTAATGACATGTCTTGAAACGCACACGAGCAAATCGTCAAGCAATCTAATAGATCAGTAGCAGTTGGGCTTTATAATCAGCTGCTTTTCAATCGGTAGTACCTTATATTACACTTTCCTCGGGCACTCTCGCCGCGCTAATAATTTCAGGTTATCTTAGGCGACAATCAATTTTCACCGCTCCATAGGCCAGGTACTCAAAGTACCCACACAGTCTCCTCATGTATCTCCAAATATGACGCACGACCGCTACGGACGAAGGCGAACCCACACTCTTCATGTTGTTGTGGGATGTTGTCGTTGTTGAATTATTAACATTAAGAAGAGGACTAATGACATATATGAGTCGCGAATAATAAGTTTATTGATTTTAAGACGAGAGGAAATAATCAATAATTTCAGGTAGAATTACCATAATGATATTTGCGATTAAAGTTGTGGTTTAACAAACTAATTTTCATAATTGTATATGTATAAGTTTCACTTTAATCTTTTATCAGGAATGTTCTTTAAAATGTGCGTTGAAATTATGCTGCTGAATAATGAAAAAAAAATATAAATGAAAAAGGAATCCATCAGGAAAGATTATACTCTTAGATTTCGTTGAGTTCTTCTGCACGTGAATAAGAATCATACTTTGTAAAAAGTAGCTGCCTTTTCAGGCTTCGAGTGCAAAGTAAGAAGTTTTTTCTTTAAATGTACATCAATCACTATTGGTAGTAATTCACGACGATGCCACGTTTTCTCTTTGCCCAAGGCAAAGTCACGTCACATGCAAATATTTAGAGTAGGCCGGTCATCTTTACGGAGGTGTTAACGATCGCCAATTCGTCCAACGTGACCATTTTTGTCACGCGCCCCCGATTTGTTCAAAGAATTATATCCCACAGTATTTTTACGCAATGATACTTTACCGTCGCTCCTTTTTGCGCGCATGACGTGCTAGGAAAAATTATTAGTCGCCTAGAAGCAAATCTGTTTATACAGTTTCATAATTATCATGCAAAAAAAAGTATTTAGGATTATTCGTTAAACGAACATGATGAACATCTTAGTTGATTTCAGTAGTGGTAGCAAGTGGTAATATGTGGTATCAATTGATTTAAGTTGATTTAATTACTGGCATTAGTTATGTGGTAAATGAATGTGGTATTTACTATGTGGTAAATGAATTCAAGGTTATTTAATACTAGTATTAAGTGGATCCACGTGGTACCAACCGATTTAAGTGGATTTATATGCTGATACTAAGAGGTGCCAATTGATTTAAATATATTCATATCAAGCTGTATAAAAGAATTTATGATTATTTACTGGTACCAAATGATACTATGTAGTACTAAGTGGCAAAAATTGGTTTTACTACTGGTATTAATTGTAATTGTAATTTGTAATTTGTAAATGAACTTAAATCAGTGGGTATGATATATCATACCCACTGATTTAAGTTCATTTACCTATTACTATCAAGTTATAACAATTGAATTAGGTATACTAATATAGCATCAAGTGACACCATGCGTTATCAATAGATTCAAGGTTTACAATTAGAATATCAATAAATGATATCAATGATATCGAAGATATCAATGATATCGAGGGGTTAATTACTCCTGCAATCTGGTGTACACTCTGTCTGCAATCTTATGCAATCCCATGCAATCCTTTGCAATCCCATGCAATATTTTACAATATCTTTTAATCCCCCATTACGAGAAAATATTCAGTATAGTTTGATATTGACCGATATTCAGTTTAGGTCGATAATGATTTTTATACAATAAATTTCTTATAATTTTTTCGCGATTCTAGAAAAATCATTATAGAAAACCATTATAAGAAAATCAGTATAGAAATTAAGAATGTTAAAATATTGAAAAAGTTGATGCAAATAATAGAGAAAGTACAAACGAATGATCTATTTATTTATTTAACGTAGATTTCCAAACATATCAGGAGGTATTAAGGGATTCCAAAGGATTTTAACAAATTTCGAGGGACTTTCATGGATTTTAGGGCTTTTAAAAGGATTTTAAGAGTTTTCCAAATATTTCAACTACATAATTCTAAAAGATTTCAACGGTTTTCAAGAGATTTACAAATATTTCCACGGGTTTCAAGGAATTTCGAAACATTTCGTCGGAGTTTAGAGGATTTTGAAGATTTCCAAACATTTCTGGGGATTTTAAGGAATTCCAAAGGATTTCAAGAAATTAAAAAAATTTTAAGGGATTTCAAAGAATTTTGTAGAACTGCCAAAGATTTCAAGATATTCCTAATGAACTTGGGAAAATAAATTAAATTAAATTTGAAGAGATTCCTAGCGATTTCAAAGATTTCAAGGGATTTTAATGTATTTTAAGGAATTTCACAAGATTAAAGGGTTTCAAAGATTGATAGGGATTTAAACGGTTTTTTAAAAGAATAAGTTTAATTTAATTTGTATTCCAGAGAATTTCCATGGATTTTCAGCGCGATTTCGTCAGATTTCATGAAAACACGGAATTTTAAAGGTTTTTAAACATATCAGGAGATTTTAAGGTATTCCAAATGATTTAAACAAATTTCAAGAGACTTCCACGGGTTTTAAGGCTTTTAAAAGGATTTTATGGGAATTCTTAATATATGAATTAATTTTAAAAGATTTCGTCGGTTTTCTAGAGATTTACAAATATTTCCACGGGTTTTAAGGAATTTCGAAACATTTCGACGGAGTTTAGAGGATTTTAAAGATTTCCAAACATTTCTGGGGATTTAAAGGAATTCCAAAGGTTTTCAAGGAATTAAAAAAATTTGAAGGGATTTCAAAGAATTTTGTAGAACTGCCAAAGATTTCAAGATATTCCTAATGAACTTGGGAAAATAAATTAAATTAAATTTGAAGAGATTCCTAGCGATTTCAAAGATTTCAAGGGATTTTAATGTATTTTAAGGAATTTCACAAGATTAAAGGGTTTCAAAGATTGATAGGGATTTAAACGGTTTTTTAAAAGAATAAGTTTAATTTAATTTGTATTCCAGAGAATTTCCATGGATTTTCAGCGCG
>JBAGKK010131965.1:0-23286 GCA_037177015.1 Euceroptres primus
GTATAAATATAAATATAAATAAATATAAATATAAATATAAGCAGAAAATAAATATAGGATTATCGAATTATTGACTGGCAAAAAAGGAAACCATGGAGATTTTTTTATCTGAAAATGCACTTTCACTTTGGAGAGCTATTTTTGCTTGCAAATTGCAATGAATGTTTCAGTCCTCCGAGTATAATCACACATCCCGAGGCATTCCGGTTTTTGCCCCTATCGTCGCGGTTCGTCGGTCGATCTGCGAAAATCAATTTATCTCCACTTTAATTACGACACGTGAAGTGAAGGTAGATAATTATAGAGCGCCGATCTCAATTTTGTGTGATAAATAAAGAAAATGTTGAAAATAAAGAAAATAAATAAAGAAAATGTTTCATGATTATTATCCTTCAGGAAGCGAAAATTACTTCTGACAGTATATTCTTGTGCGAGAGACTAAAAAAGATTTTATAAATCTTAAACTCTGTCCTTCACTGGTTCACGTCGTTCAATAACTGGATTCAATAATTTAGATATTTCTGGTTTGATACGAAGTCGTTACCTACACTAAAAGCAGTTAATCTAACTATTATGATGGCTCTCTTATTGATTGTGCTAAGTACTTTCATAATTATATTAATAACCATTTAAGAAATGAGTCATTTAGTCAACATATATAAGTACAACTTAATTCAATAATTGAATACTTTCCATCAACTTGTAACCAGATATAAAAAGTGACCGGATTAAATATAGTTAGGCAATTTATATTATTTATTTATACGACTGTACTATGCAGTAAAATCTGTTGAACGAAAAGACAAATTGTCGGAAATTGATAAAAGGATTGGATCACTGTAACTTCCTCTTGGATCCATTAATGCGATCTCATATGCAAGGAAATCCAATCCGACAGTTCATGTACAGCAGGTACCTAATGGCCCTAGTCAAATTACCCTTTTGGGACCCCTGGCCAACGAAAAAGGGAGAGAGTAATGGAATTCTCACACGCTTCTTCTGGAATTCGATCAGAGGAACAAGAAGCACATAAAAAAAAACGAAGTGCTGAAAGAAGGAGAGGAGGATTAGTCAGTGGAGGGTTTAGGAGAGACGATAGGGTTAAGCTACATTTCTACGGCATCCAGAAGTACTGATCCGTTTTGTAATCGACTCGAAATACACCCACACGAAAACAACCTGAAACCGAATTAAGGGACTAAAACACTGCTTCGTCAGATAAAAATTTCACCTTGGAATTACGACCCAAAAGATTTATCGGGTGTAGTTCTGAAAACGTCGGACCTCCGATTTTTTTACACTACGAATACTTAGGTATTTTGATGCGCTGATTACGAATATTATAGTGAAAATTGGCGAAAATTTGATTATCATGCACTGTTAGAAAAGTCTGTAGTAAATTTAAGATACAAGATTGTGAAGCAAATATGCAGCACGGCTATTGAAATTTAAGACACATGTGTATCTTAATATGCAGCCCGCCACATAGTAGGGCAAAAAAAGCGTCTGTGGACAAATCAATTTTCAGACTAAACTACTCATCCGAGTTGACTCTTTTTTTAAAAATTAAAATGTATTAAATTTTACATCATTACAACGGTAGAAATTTTTGAAAAATTTTCTCAAAAATTTTTTATTTAATAAACAAAATGAAAAAAAATTTTTTGACTTTTCAAGACTGCCATATGGTCAAAAAAAATTTTATTTTACCCAAAATGGTCCACTTCGAGGCAAACACTTATTAAAAATAATGTCCAGCAGTATTAATTATTAAAAATGATGTCCAGCAGTATTAATTTAACAGAACGAAAATTTAAATTGTTATAAACAGATTAGTGAGCAAAAGTTATATCTTCTTTATTTGCGACATTTAAGTGCACTAAACCAATATTTTCAAGAAAAAATGGAAATAAAATAATGTTAACTTGAAATTAGAAGACGTTAAACATAAATTCCTAATTTTTTATAACAATTTAATAAACAAATACGAAATTAAGGCATTTTTAATTAGATAGACTTAGCTTTTTCAGCAGAATTAGCTATAAATATTTCACCAACGACCTTTTGCTGTGAAATTTTGCACTGCAACAACAATAGTGTATTGTTTAAACAAATTTAATAAACAAAGGTAATGTTTGGCAATTTTTCAATAGATAAGCTTTGTTTTTTTAGCAGAATCAATAACTAGTATGTTGCCAATGTGTCTTGCTGTTTTACTTTACACTTAGGCATCAATTTTTTATTGTTTAAACAAATTCAGTTAACAAATAAATTATTTGAGCATTTCTCAATATAGAAATTTTGTATTTTTTTAGCAGAATCAACTACATAGATCTCAGAGATCGTCTATTGATATGATGATTCGCAGTTAATCAATATTTGTACATTATTTAAACAAATTTAATAAACAAATACACTGCCTGGCTGTTTTCCAATAAATTAGTTTCGTTTTTTTAGCAGAATCTACTAAAAATATTTCACCAATGGCCTTTTGCTGTGATAATTTGCAGTTGGGCGATATTCTATATTGTTTAAACAAATTTAATAAACAAAGGTATTATTTGGCAATTTTTCAATAGATAAACTTCGTTTTTTCAGCAGAATCAATAACTAGTACGTTGCCAATGTGTCTTCCTGTTTTACTTAACACTTAGGTATCAACTGTTTATTGTTCCAACAAATTGAGTTAACAAATTAATTATTTGAACATATTTCAACCTAGAAGTTTTGTTTCTCCAGTGGAATCAACTAAAAACATCTCAGAAGTAGTCTATTGCTATTATGATTCGCATTTAAACAATGATCGTACATTATTTAAACAAATTTAATAAACAAATGCATTGCTTGGTTGTTTTTCAATAAATTAGTTTTGTTTTTTAAGCAGAATCTACTGAAAATATTTCACCAATGGTCTTCTACAATGATAATTTGCAGTTAGACAATATTGTATATTGTTTGAACAAATTTATTAAACAAAGGTATTGTTTTGCAATTTTTCAATAGATAAGCGTTGTTTTTTCAGCAGAATCAATAACTAGTATATTGTCAATATGACTTGCTGGTTTACTTTACACTACGCATCAATTCTATATATACGCATCATTTTGCTTTACACTTTACGCATCAATTCTATATTGTTTATACAAATTTAGTTAACAAATTAATTATCTGAGCATTTTTCAATATAAAAATTTTTTAGCAGAATCAACTACAAACATCTCAGAAAGTTTATTGCTATGATGATTCGCAGTTAAACAATAATTGTACATTATTTATACAAGTTTAATAAACAAATACATTGCTTGGCTGTTTTTCAATAAATTAGTTTCGTTTTTTTAAAGCAGAATCTACTATAAATATTTCACCAATGGTCTTTTACTATGATAATTTGCAGTTAGACAATATTGTATATTGTTTAAACAACTTTAATAAACAAAGGTATTGTTTTGCAATTTTTCAATAGATAAGCCTTGTTTTTTCAACAGAATTAATAACTAGTATGTAGCCAATGTGTCTTGCTGTTTTACTTTACACTTGGGCATCAATCGTTTATGGTTTAAACAAATTTAGTTAACAAATTAATTAATTGAGCATTTTTCAATATAGAAATTTTGTTTTTTTAGCAGAATCAACTACATACATAGATAGTCTATTTTTATGATGATTCGCAGTTAAACAATAATTGTTGAAAAAACTAAGCTTATCCATTGAAAAATTGTCAAACAAAACATTTGTTTATTAAATTTGTTTAAACTATTGTTTGTACAATTATTGTCTATCTGCAAATTGCCATTGCAAAAGGCATATTTTTAGTTGATTCTACTAAAAAAAGCGAAACTAATTTATTGAAAAACAGCCAAACAATAAACAAAATAAACAATTGATGCCTAAGTGTAAAGTAAAATAGCAAGTCCCATTGGCAACATACTAGTGATTGATTCTGCTGATAAAACGAAGCTTATCTGCTCAAAAATGGCCAAATAATGCACTTGTTTATTAAATTTGTTTAAATAATACACGATTGTTGTTTCAGTGCAAACTATTACGGCAGAAGGTCCATTGGTGAAATATTTATAACTAATTCTGCTGCAAAGGCTAGATCTATCTAATTAAAAATGCCTTAATTTCGTATTTATTTATTAAATTGTAATAAACAATTATAAATTGATGTTTAACGTCTTCTAATTTTAAGTTAGCATTATTTTATTTTCATTTTCTCCTGAAAATATTGGTTTAGTGAATTTAAATGTGTCAAATAAAGAAGATATAACTTTTGTTCACTAATTTGTTTGTAACAATCTTAATTTCTGTTTTATTAAATTAATACTGCTGAACATCATTTTTAATAAGATTTTGCCTCGACGTGGACCATTTTCGGTAAAATAAAATTTTTTTAACTAAATGGCAGTTTTGAAAAGTCAAAAAATTTTTTGTTCATTTTGTTTATTGAATAAAAAATTTTTGAGATAATTTTTCAAATATGTCCTCCATTGTAACGATGCGGAAGTTAATACACTTAAATTTTTTTTTTTAAAAGTCCAAATCGGATGAGTAGTTTAGTCTGAAAATTGATTTGTCCATAGACGCTTTTGTTGCCCTACTGTGCGCCAGTGAGTCGGTAATACAGATTACGCCAATCCATAAAGTCTTTTTATTTCTTAAATCTTACAAAAATATTATAAATCAAAATGATTGTCCATAATTTCTCTATTCATCTGTTGTTCATAAGAAAATAGTGACTTCTAGGGGTCAACTTCTTCCAAAAATATCTCTAAATACAAGAATTTATTACGTGTGTAGTACTTTTAAGTTAGGAATTTTAAACCTTCAATTAATTATACTTACGTAAATTAAATTCAATTGAAGTTATATTTAACTAGAAGAAAATATCTTACTTTATTAATTATAATCTAAATGCATTTCTAGAATTATTTATAATTCATGTAAAATAGAATTAAGTAAATTTGGTAATATACATATTGTATCTTAAATTTCATATACCTTTTAAATTAAGGTGCACTTATATTAATTTCAATTTCATACTCTAAAGTGTTTGAAATTTAATATACATCCTGTAGGTACATGAAAATTACGATCATTCCCAACAGTGTGGCGAAAACCATCAAAAAAACATTAAATCATAGTTGTTTTCATTTATTTCCGTAAATAATGGGAATTTTGAAAAATATTTCAAACAAAAGTTGCAGACCTCATCGAAATGCATATTTTATGTTGTATTAATTTTTACCGTAAAGATGATAATTTTCCAAAACAAGATAGACAAACTTTAAGAGTTGTAACGCTTGGGTACAGTAGGCCCCCAGTGATTGGTAGAAGTATTCTTTTCAAAGGACACTTATCCCCTTTTTCAAGTATTTTTTATTTTAAATCAGATTCGCGGAACAAGAACACATAATGATTGAAACGCACACCTGCCCCCTCTGTGTTTTTTTATTTCAAGTATTATTCGCGAGACAGGGACACAGTAATTGCAACGTACACCTTATCTCTCTATGTTGTTTTAAAAATTTTTTTATGTTTAGTAATATTCTCGGGACAAGGACATACAGTAATTGCAACGTAAACCTGCCCCTCTGTGTTTTTAATTTCAAGTATGATTCGCGGGACAGGGACACATAGTAATTGCAACGTACATCTCTCCTGCTGTGTTTTTTTAAATATTTTTATTTCAATTATGATTCGCGGGACAGGAACATACAGTAATTCCACCATACATCTTGCCTCTCTGTGTTTTTTATTTTGGTTTCAGGACATTAAAATGTTGCTTTCATTTTTGGGGCGTTTAAGCACTTAATTTGTATTTTTCCTCTGGGGCGTTGGAACTCCCTCTATTTCATTCTGTTTTTCTAGAAAACTAACGACACTGTGGTAAAATTGCATAGAATAAAAAATAGTATATTTGTTAATGTTCTACAACCTTTAATGAAAACGTTTTTTGATCAGTCTGACGGTTTTCGAAATAGATGAAAAAACCCAAGATTTTTGTGGTTTTTTAAATGATTTTCGCCATAAAAATCAAATTTGCGCCAGTTTTCACTATCATTTGCGTAATTAGCGCGTCAAAATACGTAATTATAAGTAGTTTCAAAAAAATCGGATATCGGACGTTTTCGGAACTTGATCAAATTTATCTATTGAATCAAATAAAGAATAATTCTTTAACAATTCAAACATTTTTGTTTGGACAACTAAGATCCATTCATAATCGAAAAATGAATTTTCTGAACAGTAATTAAAATAAATACTTAAAATAAATAAACCTCGGGTTTGTCGAATATTCTGAACAGATATAATTGGATAAAACTGGATATAATTAGATTATCCTTTGAACATTCCAGACATATAGAATCGAAAAATTGACTTTAATTTATCCAGGGTTTTTGCATCAAAGTGATAAAACATTTTTATTCTAGTTTTATATTCTCTTTTTGTCTTTGATGTTTAATTTTATTTTCAAAAATATGAATATTCAAGATGTTGAATAAAAGCTGGAGCGAACAGGTGTGCTTGAATGAAACAAAGCAAACATCTTTAATCTTGTTCAATTTTCGCAGGTCTCTCTTAATCACACTTAATGTTTCAGAACCACGCGTAGTTTGCGTATACCGAAAGCCAAGTATGGTGTGCCTTTTATACGAGGCGACGTGCATCTTTTGTATGAGATAATGAGAAGAATTCAATTAGTCTGCGGCTGGCATCCGATGCTCGTCCGTGATTACAGCGTGAAGGCGAAACCCCTGAATTCAACCGACGCACACAATTTCATTCACTGGCTTGTTTATAAGACACAACAATGCACTTTCGTTCACTTTTGTAATTGCTTCTATTTTCTGAATAACAAATGTCAATTTTTAAATAACGAAAGTTGGTAAAATTTATCCTAGTATTTAATATTTACTTTTAATTTTTCCCCAACTTCTGAATTCTTTGGAACTTCTGAATTCTTTGCAAACACAAGCCTGCAGAGTAAACAATTTTTCGGAAATTTTTCCGAATAAAGTTTGCTAGCTTATAACCCAAACATTTTGAAATTTTTTCTAATGCATATGGAAATAATTCCGAATTGAAGTTGGAGATTTATTAATGCGATCTCCTACGCTTTACGAAATACTTCCTAACTTTTCGGAAATTAACCAATATATTCGCAAAATTTTCCAATATTCCCGGAGAAATTACCCATTTTCCTCGGAAAAACGTATATCCGAAATTAAATTTTGTAAAAATTCCATACTATTTAGTCGTAAAAATTTTCAACATTTTTTACAGAGTGCCAGCGTATTCGAGATTGGAAAAAGTCGAAAAAGTGACCTAAAACTCAAAAAGTGACCAACAGATTTTTGATTATAGTTTTATTTTCTTAAAATAAATCAAAAAATATTTTCTTGTATCAATGAATAACACTAAAAATAAGTTTTAAGTAATCAATAAGAATAAAAATATCAATAATCAATAAGAATTGATCATAAATAATTTAAGCATTTTATTACATCAGAGAGCTCAGCGGTTCAATAGGTAGTTCAATTTTACGGAAAATAGGGGATTTCTTTCTCGAAGGAGATTTTTTTGGGAACTTTTTTTGTTTTTAAAAATATCAAAAAAGCAAGTAAATGCTAATAAATGCCAAATTTTTGTAAGAAAACTCAAATTTGATTGAAATCCTTAGATTTCAAAATTCATTGTCGTTTAACAAGAAGAACGGGAAAAAAATCTGTTACATAAATATAAAAATTTTCGCCTACTAAATCTGCGGAAATAATTTAGATTCAACGATTATGAAATGACGAATTTTTAAATTTTCAAAAAATCAAATTTGCGAAATAACTCTGCTGGTATTCTTCCGAATCTTAAAAAAATTCTCAAAAATCTTAGATTCCTGTCTAGAATCTAAAAAATATCCCACAAATTTCTGGACTTTCAAAATCTTTGGAACTTTCTAGGATTTTATAAAATTCTTCATGAAATCTTCTATAACTTTCGACAACCTTTTAATATCTTCTAACACCTACTTTAAATTTTCCAAATATTTGTAGAATGTAGATTCGTTAAATCTTCTGAAATTTCCAAATATTTTTAGAATGTAGATTCGTTAAATCTTCTGAAATCTCTCAAAATCCTTTAGAATCTACTAGATTTTTTTTAATTTTTAAAAATCAAAGGCTTCCTAATTCTTCCAAAGTCTTTTAAAATTCTCTAGCATTTTCTAGGACTTTCTAAAATCTTCCAGGATCTTTGAAAGATATCCAAAATTTTTCAAAGTTTTCTAAAATTTTTTAAAATTTTCAAATATACACCGAAATCTATTATAATTTTCAAAAATATTCTACTTTGTTTCAGAATCATTTAGATTCAGAAAAAATTTTTTAATTCTGCCATAAACTTCTAAAATCTTCTAGTCTCTTCCTAATCTGTTTTTTCTAAATTTTCAAAAAGTGTATAGAATTTTATAAAGAATGTTTTTGAGGATTTTAAAAGATTATGGAACACACTAGTCTATTTTGTAGAATATAAAAGATTAAGTTTTGAAGATTTCGTAGGAAGTTAGGAGATTTTTGGGAGTATTTTCTAGACTTTGAAGGATTCTAAATAATTTTGGAAAAAAATAGAAAATTTTACTCGGTTATTTACTTATGGAAGAGTTTAGAAAATTTGAAATTTATGAAAAATTTCAGAAACCGTTAAAAGAGTTTTTGAACGTCATAAGTTTCTATTTCTCATAATCCTTGAAAAATTAATTGGAATTTTGAATAAGAAAGGGAAAAAGGAATAAAATTCTGAAATAAAGAGAGATTTTAAGAAATTTTGAGAACAATAGGGGGGGAATAGGTAAAAAAGGGGAATAGGGGACTGACAGTGAATCCCTTATTTCGTATTCCCATTCGAATTATAAACTTGTAGAATGTGACAAAAAAGTCACATTTTAGCATCTCAATGAGTTTGATCGTAGAACGAAATTTAAAAAAAAAAAATATTTCTATTTTTAAAAAAAGGAAAAATGAGAAAAGTGACTAAAATTTTTTGTAACTGGAAAAGGCGATCAAATTCAGAAAAAGTGACTAAAAGTGACTTTTTCTAAAAAAAGTGACTCGGCACTGGCAGACCTACAAGTATTTAAGAAAGAAAAATAAACATATTTTTTACGACTCTGCCGAATTTATTTTCCTCAACTTTTTCCCTGGAGAGTTTCCCTGAAATTTTTCACTCTGAAATTGGTCACTTTACGACTATCGTAAAATCCAGAACGACTCGGAATTCTTATCCACCCCTCTGCAAAAAATTATTTCACGTACAAGAGATTATTTTTCGGGTTGAGTTCCAGAAGTCACGCAGTGGATTTATTATAAAATGGTATGATCAATATCAAAAAGGTTTCTTAGAAATCCATGATAATCTCTTCACAAATATTTAAGACTGATTTTAAGTAATTTCTAATTTGTAAATCGTTTTCCAGGAAAAGAAAGAAACTTGAAAATAAATCAAGCAAAAAACACTACTAAAACAAAATTATCTCAAGGGTGGATTTTAATTAACCTTCTGGAAGAGAGGACAGAAAATTGAGAAAACCTTTTTTGCTTGGATAAATTACAATCGACTTTCAGTTGAGTGCCCAAAGAGTAGCGGCAGAAGATTGTCAAAGAGTGTGATGTGAGGGTGAAAAAAGGTATGTTGATTTCACGTTTGTTATCTCTAACCGTAACGACCGCCTTAATGCTCATTAAACAGCCAAACTGTTATGCCAGCTAAAGATAAACGCATTGTAAAATGCACGATCTATATTCTCTAGCATCACTTTTACCTTTGAAAGGGTCAACAAGCGGTTCTAAAAAGGTACAAAGGCGTGCAACTGAATTCAAATTCAAATGAGTTCAAAGATTTCCAAACTTTCCAAAAATTTGAAACTTGGCATTTAAAACGTTTCAACGTAACAAAAAATTCTAAATCTACTCTCTAAATAGAGAAAAAGTTGACTGTGTATTCAAAAAATAGTTCGCTTCAGGAATATAGCTCGCTTCACATTCTCGATCGTTTTTTAGAGGATAAAATAGAATAAACCTACGAGTCGATTTTGAGGACCGAGTGTGAAAATCTACATGACCATTGGTACGAGCAGAACAAATAGAGCGCAGCCTGGAAACAAAAGTGTCAATCAATCATCGTAAATTGGGATTCTTTTATCGTTCGTTTAATTCAAACAGCCGCGTCGATGTTTATTTAAAACCCTCGGGTACCCCATCTGTCTTCTACAGACTTCTCGTTTTCGATTCCATTTTCCCTTCGTTTGGCAAAATGCCAAAATTGCCACCCGCCGCTTTTACCCGCCCCCTTCTTTCATCTATCAACTCGCGCTTCAATCGAAATGATAGGTTAAGCTTTCTCTTGCCAAAAATTCTAGTAACTTTTAATAAACCTTGTTTACACAACAACTCTCGTTTTATTTTTCCCTGTTATTTTCACGGTATTGAAAAATTTACCTTCACTTCATTCTACTTTAAATGGACTAGAATGGTTTTAAAAAAAACGATTTTCGAATCTTTGTCATGCCGCACGATAAAATTGTCAATGGACCTGAAAAAATGATACGCTGAAAATTGGAGCAAAATATAACACTTACCGCACACCCCTTTAAGTTTATCATATAAACAACACTGCGAAAAGCGTAATTTTTGGAAATGTGCGAATATGTTGTGAAAAATGTATATTAAGGTCAAATGAAAAGTTTAATTCTTCATTATTAACTGTTTAAAGAATGCGAATTACCAATAGTTTCATAACTTTCACCCTGATAAAACCCTTATATTTACCCCCAAATACCACCCCATGAGTACAAAAGTAAGAGTTTTGCTACATTTAGAAGTTTATTGACTTTTTTTGCTTCTCTTCTTGCTATACACTAAATAATTGATGTTCGATACATTTTCATTAATTTTTAAAATAATTTTTTATTTTTTATTTAATTTCTTTCTCACAGATTAAGCTTTGTGATAGTTACATTTTCGAAATTTTTTTAATTCACTTAATTAAACGTTCGTTAGTTGATAAATGTCTAATACAATGTTCTGAACAATTGTCCGAATTTGTGTGTGTGTGTGTGTGTGAATATCACACTTTTTGTGAACACGAAACTTGAGAACGGTTGCAGATAAATTGATGAAATTTGGAAGGCTTATCTTTACCACTAATATCTCAAATCAGGCACAAGAATTTCAAAAAACATTCACTGGATTTTTTTTAGCACTTTAGTAATACTTGAAAAAACGGGTTTTATAATTATAACACAGTTGTATTATAATCGATGCATCACAGTATAACCATAATTTTTTTAAATAAAAAAATTTTTTTATAATTAAAACACAGTTAACGCATGAGCAGAAAAGATTCCTTGAATCTAAAGGAACCGATTGAACTAAAATGTTAATACACTATATTGAAAATTAAGAACATTTTTATCTATTAACATTTTACTTATTTATGAAAGATTTTAAAAAATGAAAATTTACTATTCTATTAAAATAATTTTTACAATTTTAATTTCTCGACATCCTATCATGAAAATAAAATATTCCTTGACTCGAAACGAATCGATTGACCTATAATATTAATATATTTTATTGAAGATTAAGAAAATTTTTATCATTTATAATATTGAAAAAAATTAAGATTTGCAATTTTATTAAAATAATTAATGCTTCCTTTATAAGGAAGCAAATAATCTGTTTGCTATTTCATCATGACAAGGAAGCAAAGTGCTCTTGATATGAGCACCAAAAAATATAGACTCTGGGAAACACCTGAAATCGAATTCACAGCTAGTTTTATATTGTTTAAATTTGTAAAAGCATTAAATTTTTTAATTCGGACGATATTTTTATTAATGTAAAGAACCAAGGAATCATTACAACAATTCTATAATTGTTTAAACAATATAAAATTGTTAAAATTATTTTGTAAGCTGAGAATGACAGAAAAACATTGATTTTTCGCTGTTTAATTACATATATTTGATTTTTTTACTGATATCTATTAATTGATGGAATAATCTTTAAATGTTTAAATAATTACCGACTGTTTAGCCAATGAATGAAATGACAACTTTTCAAAACTGTCTGCAAGTATATATTTTAATATGTTTAAATTCTTGTTTAATATGTTTAATATGTTTAAATATATATTGTTAAAACAATTAGAGAATTGTTATGGGTGAAAATCAAAAAGTTGGCAATATCATGTCCTTGGAATATTATTCGCTGATATATGAAGGAATAAGTGTTTTAATTACACGGTTTTATTAAGCGTGTTTTTATCTTCAACATCTTATCTGACAATTATTTTTGCTTTATCCTGTATCAAAATAAATTCGATTAAATATGAGTAAATTTCATCCGGTCCCATGTCCCATCTTACATTTTTTTTAGTTTTGTAGTGCTATATCTTTTTGCAACAAATTCTAAATCTAATTATCAATGCACATGTACTTTGAGAATTGATTGCAGAATTGGAAAATGAAGTTCATATTTTGTTCCGAATCATAATTGCAAAGTAATAATCACTTTTTAAATGAACCTAAATTTTTATGCTCATTTTTATGTCATCCGGTCACAAAACAGTTTTCAATTATTAATTAATATTTATTTTATTAATAGTTTATTCCAGAGTAAAGTTATTTTTTGGAATTATAAAATTTTTCATGGTTAACTTTGTCATCCGGTCGCACAACAGGTATTTACAATCAGTGAAGTTAGTTGCAAAAATAAATATTATCGATATTTAGACTATTTTTTAATTTAAAAATAGCGTTTTTAATAATCTTAAAGCAATTTCTTATTTTGATGACAATGGTTTTTTTTTACCGAATCCTCAAATTGCAGATTTTTCAGATTCTCATATTTTCATCTTACCGAATTTTCATATTCCCAAATTTTCAACATACCGAATTTTCATATTTCCGAAAACGCATTTTACCGAATTTTCATATTTCTGAATTTGCATCTTATCGAGTTTTCAAATTCCCGAAAATACATCTTATCGAAATTTCCGGTTCCCAAAAATGTATTTTACCGAATTTTCAATATACCCAATTTTAACATTACCGAATTTGCTTTTTACCGCATTTTCATTTTCCCGAATTTGCATCTTACCGAATCGCATGTTCCCGAATTTTTATTTTACCGAATTTTCAGTTTGTAAATTTGGTAAAATAAAAATTCGGGAATATTCGGTAATGCTAAAATTCGGTAAAATAAAAATTGGATAAATTGAAAATTCGGTAAAATGCATTTTCGGGAATATGAAAATTCGGTAAGCTGAAAATTCGAAAATATGAAAATTCGGTAAGATGAAAATTCGGGAATCTAAAAATTCGACAATTTGAGGATTCAATCATTTTAAAATTCCGTAGGGTAAAAATTCTGGAATCTGAAAAATCGGCAATTTGGGGATTTAATAAAAAAAAATTTCGGTGTAATGCGGGTTCGGTTACTTGTAATTTCGGTAACTGTCCATTTGATGTGTTATTATTGCACGCGTTATTATTAATCGATTTTGCTCAAAGTTTGAGGATACCATTTTTTCAGGTACACTAATAATTTTATAGGGCGGCATGACAAAAATTCGAAAATCAATCTTTCACTATGTAAATTTGGACCACCCTAGTACGTGTATTTTTAATTTATGCGACACATTCATCGCCCACTAAAAATCACATATTTTTTATGTATATTGCGGAAAAAATCTTAGATGAAAAGCTTCTTAGGAACGATATATTAATATTTTTGTGTGCTCAAGTGCTTATTGTAGTCGAGTGTGGGGATGATATACACGCATAATGCTGGTCGCATTCATTTATGGGAGATTACAATGGGGATCATCCCACAATAATTCAACGGGAAAGGCAAACATTGCCAACAGGCGCATATTCTCGCCGGGTAGGTACATTGTGTACGTCGTACGATATTTTTCACGGTTTCTATTTGTCCTCGTGATGCTACGCCACGTGAGTGTGCCGCACATGTCACGATAGGGTGGTAGTAAAAAAGAAAAGAAAAATTATGCTCGCAAATTTATGAGTCAAGTGTAATGAATTTTCACGGATGTAAACGGCAAAATCGCTTCTTCTATCCGCCTCTATAAAATGCAATGTCTGCCATACTCATGGACCACGTAACAACTTTTCACACACCTTGCACATAAAAAATTTATTACCCGAGAATAAGAAATTCTCGTGTTCTTTTCATATGTATCAAAAGCATCCTTTTCTGTACAATATTTTTTAAATTTTTAACAATATTTTTCAACTTTTAAATTCGATACAGGGTATTATCTCAAAACAATATTAATTTCCGAATTGCATGCAAACAAATAACTAGACAACTCATAACTAAATTTGCTTTATTGCTACTAAACTGAATTGTTTTCGATTGCAATTGCAATAAACATGATGAGCGGACTTCGGTATCTGAAGTTAGGGATTATACAATAGGGACACGCGACATTCCGTGAAAGTTTCAAGTTAGAACTGACATCACGTTATATGCAATAATTTACAAGTTTTTGATGGGCGGAAAACCGTTACGTTATACGGTACAACTTGCAATGGTGGTGATGCATATTTTTTGCAATAAAACCGCCAAGTACTGCCGTCTCGAAGAGATGTGCTTCTGGATACTAGATACGCGATCTGCCAATCGATCTAAACCACCCGAATCGCGGTGATACGAAACGAGGAAAACGTGAGGAGCCTCTAGAACGCGAGTAAGTCTCTGGTTTTTCAACTCACGACGCTATTTTATTACATCGACGGTTTCACCGTTTACTGAAATTTTCACACTTTCAGTGAAAAATTGATTTTTGAAAGGTTCGTCAATGCTTCAAAATAAAATTAGAAAAAAGGAAATAGGAAAGATTTTTTAGCAAAATAAAACTCACCCTTGATAGTCTCTGGTGCTGAGTAAACTTCTGCACCTGTAAGAAAAAATAATACATAACATTAGTCATTGCAATTTAAAATTTCAGCGAAAAATAAATGACCTCATATTTTACCAACATACAGTGGTCCCAAATAGAAATTTACTGTTCACAATCAACCACAGGTCATATGTTAACCGGTTTTGATTTTTTTTCTGAAATTATTGGAATTAAATTCTTAAGAGAACTGTCATTTGCGATTTTTAAAGTTCTTTTTCAGTGAAACAATATATAAACAAATAAAGTGATAAAATGGCCGGTTTTATTATGAATTTTTATCTTTGAAAAGTATGTCGAATTGAACTCACTATTGGTCAAACCTATTGCATTTGAACTCATAGAATATAAATAGTTCAATTAATATGTAACTTAATTATTTAGGCCGTTTTCACCGACAAAAAAATTCCCGGTCATTTTCCGGTCGTCGAAAATTTTTTCCCGGTCATTAAATGACAGTTTCCAATGAATAACAGTTAATTCAATGGGTTTTAAAAGTTTTAAAATGTTTTTTATTTAATATTCTGAATATACAACCATAAATTTCTTTTTAATTTAACATTAAAATAGTTTATGTTATTGAAGAAGTACAAATGGAGGTTTTTCAACTAAGCCCTAGTGATTAATACGTTTAGGCCGAACATTTTTATATGTTTTTAAAAATAATATTAAGCTATTTTATATAATGAAATGTTACTGTGAGTTAAACGAGATGATAGGTTTCAAATCTATGTAATATAAATATTTTAAGGGATTATGTCCACTTATTTTTGAAAAAATGCCATAATTTTCATAAATTTTTTGAGTAGGTAAATAAATATTTATTGAAAAACCAACAGTGGGATCATATAGTACATATTTTAAGATACTTGATCAAATTTTTTCATTAAAAATATTACAAATTAAACGATGTGTCTGTTTTCCTAAAACGTCTTTTTTTTAACATCCCTTGTAGTGACCACGATTAATCCAAAACAACTCATCTGAAATCAAAATCCAAAGAAATTATTTTAGTATAATTCGTTGTGAAAGGTCTGAACGAAGGATTTTTTATTTTGTTAGCAATTTTTAATTTTATTACAAAAAAATCAAAACTCGAAAACCGCGAAAAATGAATTTTTTGTTAAAATTGTCGTAATTTTTTTATAAATAATAATTTTAACAAATCCTACGTTCAGGCCCTTCACAACGAATAATAGTAACATAATCTCTTTGGATTTTGATTTCATATGAATTGACTTGGAGTAATCGTGGTCATCACAAGGCATGTCAAAAAAAGACGTTTCCAGAAAACAGACACATTTCGCTTCATTTTTAATATTTTTTAATGAAAAAATTTTGTCAAGTACTTAAAAATATTTACTTTATGATCCCACTGTTGGTTTTTCAATAAATATTTATTTACCTATCAAAAAAAAATTTATGAAATTCCTGTCATTTTTTCAAAAATAAGTGGTCATAACCCCTTAAGTTCAACTAATCCCTAATGACTAAAGTGTGATATTAAAATATATAAGCATTTACATTTTGTAAACGTAATGAGATCACAAAGTGTTATTGTTAAACGAGAAATATTTTACCTTTATCGTAATAACATTTCTACAATAATAAGTTTTATTTATTTACTCAGTTTTTTAATCTCTTGATCACTGACTTCTGCACTTTTTCGTGCATTTTCTAAAAAAAAATGTTTATATTCTGGGTCAACAAAAAAATTCCCGGTCATTTCCCGGTTTCTCGAAGTCACAAAAAATTTCCGATCATTTCCCGGTTTTCCCGGTCCAGCGGCCACCCTGTTATTATAAAAAATTCTTATAATCAAATACTTAAGTATGACATTTTATCATAGAAAAAATTTTGTTTTTGACAGTAATTGTTATCATTTATCACGTGTGTCATAAATAGTAACAGAACGTTGGCCTAAGATAACAATTATCATTGTTACAAACATTTTTATTATCAAATTTTCAATTGTTGTATTTTTCTCATAGCTAGATTATTTTCTTTTTAACTGTAATTAATTTTATCCGTCATTAAAAGCATTTTAAATGCATAGCATTATTAAAAATTAATAATTTGTATTAATAATAACAATTCCTACTTCCTCTTAATTACATAATATTATAATAATATTCCTATTAAGTAATTAATAATAATTCTTATTAATAACAAAAACCCACCAATCGTAGTTATTTTCTTTTTCTTTTCTTTTCTTTTCTCGTACAAAAAGATTATTTTCTTCTCATTTATTATTGGTGTTAACTTAATTTTAAAAAATCACTAGAAAAGTGTAGTAACAATCAATATTTATGATTTTTATAAACAATTTGGTAAAAAAACCTCTATATTTATCATTTTTGTATAAAAAATGTCGTTTTTACACTACGACGAGCCTACAGTTAGTAAATATTAATAATTATTTATGTTTTATGAGTTCAGTTGCAATAATTTTATCCAATAGTGAGTTCAGTTCAACATTTTTTTCGAAAATAGAAATTCATATTACCAAAACGGGCCATTTTGTCACTTTATTTGTTTATTTATTGTTACACTGAGAAAAAAATTTAAAAATCGCAAATGACAGTTCTCTTAAGAATTTAATTCCAATAAATTCGAAAAAAAATCAAAAGCAGTTAAGATACTATATTAAAGAATTTACTTTTCGTGATTTTTAATAGCCCCTTTAAAAAAAATGAATTTCCACACAATGTGACAATTTTCTTTGTAACTAAAATTATTCAACCGGATGCTGTGACTGACTAATGATCAAAACAATGTCAATGAGTCACAATGAGAGACTTCTGTTTGCGTGTTTCTGGCGTGTAATTAAATACGGGTATCGTGTTGCAAGTAAGTCGAGTGCAACGGTAGAGTAAATACGATAACTTCAATCAGAAAGCAGGACAAAAGCACAAGATCTGATTTAGTCAGAATTGAGCCTTCATCCCTAGAAACAAAGATGAAATAATAAAAAATCGACATTTTCAAGATATTTTTCTCTTCATCCAAGAATAATTAGAAAATATTAAACAATAATAATATTAAATAATATTAACGTAATTAATAAATCATTCTTATATAATTATAATATTTAAAAATCAGGGATCACAGACAATCCCCTATTCCCCTTTTTTTCCCTATTATTTTTCAAATCTCCTAAAATCACTTTTTTTAGAGTTTCATTCCTTTTTCCCCCTTTTTCTCCCTTTTTATATTCAAATTTCCCAATAATTTTCCAAGAATTATGAGAAATAGAAACTTGTGACTTTCAAAAACTCTTTTAATGTTTTCTTCAATTTCCTATGATTTCCAAATTTTCAAAATCTATGAAAGTCTCCTAAAATCTCTTAAAATCCTCCAGAATCTTAAGACTGATTTAAAATCCTTAAAAATTCTCCAAAATATTTTAAACTGTTCTAAAATCTTCAGGGTTCTCCTAAAATTATATTTTAAAATAATATCCAAAAATTGTTCAATATTCTACCACATGTAGGTACTAGAAAATTTTTTAGAAGATTCTGGAAAAGTCAAGTACAAGAATCTTCTAAAATTTTCTGAATACTTCCATAACCTTCTACAATTTTCTACAGAATCTTTTAGAATCCTCCAAAGGCTACAAAAGATTACCAAAATTCTCTCAAATTCTTTCGAATCTTCAAAATCTATCTGAAATCTGTAAAAATTCTCCAAAATATTCTAGACTGTTTTAAAATCTACAATTATTTAGATTCTTCTGGATTCTTCCAGAAGAATAATTGAAGAAGAATTGCTTCTTCCAGAACCTTTAAAATTTTCTGGATTCTCATATAATAATCTTTTACAATCTTAAGGAATTTTTAAAAATTCTTTAATATTCTACAAAATATACGAGAATGTTCTCAAAAATCGTCTAAAATCTTCTATAGACTCCTCAAGAATATTCTGAAATGTACCTAAAGTTTTAAACGTTCAAATGAATAAACTTTTTTTTTCTAAAATCAAATTTATCTTGAAATTTCGTTCAATCTACAAAATAAAAAGAAATATCATGACCTTCTTTATCATTACACTAGTTTCTGTATTAAGAAATCAATATTTTAAAAGAAATTTGAGTTTTGAAATGAAACAACAAATTTCATTCATTTGAACACGTTCAGAACGTTAAGCACATTATTCTGAAGTGCATTAGAATTTCTAGAATTCTACAGAAACCTTTAGAACACTCTTAAGTCTATAGAAAAGACTCTAATAATCTAATAGTCTATCTATAATGAAAGATCTAATAATCTTCTAGACTGCTTTCAAAATCTTCCTAAAATTATGTAAACTTTTTGAAAGTCTTTTAAAAAATGTCTGGAAGAGACTAGAAGATTTAAGAACATTATGGAAGATTTTTGGAAGAATCAGGAGTCTCTTTGAAAAATTCTAAAACACTCAAAAATCTAGATTGTAAAGAATTTTTTGGGATTTCGAAATATTTAATGAATCTACAAGTGACTTATGGAAAATAAAAGTATTCTAAAAGATTTTAAAAGTTTGTTGAAAACTTCAGAAGTCATGAAGGATTTTCGAAAATTCAAGAGCATTCCAAAGATTCTGAAAGTTTAGAAATTTGAGGAGTGTTTTATTAGATTCTAGAAAGGAACCTAAGATTTCTGAAGATTTTTTTAAGATTCTGGAGAGTTTCAGCTTCCTACGTATTTTTAAAAGAAAAAACCTTCCCTCCTTTTTAATCCCCTTTTTTTAAAAAGAAATCCCCCATTTTCCCAGAAGTTGAACCACTGCTAAACCATTGTATTCCCTGAATTATATAATTATAACGGTATATTATTATATAATTATAATTATAACGGCAGATAACGGTCAGGAAAAATGAAAAATTGGTCAGGAAAAATTCAGGAAATTTTGTAGCAACCCTGAATGAAATCAAGAGAAGTCGTTTATCAATTGCTTTAGTAAAGCTTATTTAGCAGAGAACTACTGATTCATTTAGTAATGCTTACTAATTTGTTTAGTTAGATTACTAAATGAATTTGTAGTTTTTTACTGTAAAATAGTATTTTTTTATTAAAGATTAGTAAAAACGCTTACTAAAGCAATTGATAAATGACTTAGTAGAAAACTCCTAATTCTTCTTTGAGAATAATTCCTTAAAAAATAGTTTTTTGAGCTTATACAGATAAATGCAGTTAGCTAAACTCAAGAATTTCATAAATCGTATAATAAACATTTTATATGGTTGATTTATAATTGTGTAAATTATTTCTATTGTACAGGTTCAAGAAAAAAAGATTTTTTCCATAAAAGTTTATGGTAATAATTAAAAAATGATACCTGGAAAAATTTATTTTTTACCTGAAGTACTTGAAAAAGTCCGGGAATTTTTTTAAGGAGAAACGCTAGACCGGAATAATTATTTACAACCCCGAATAATTATCTAATCTCATTTAGTAAAAATTATTGTTCTAAAGAGTCCAAGTAGACATCTGAGAGAAGCTAAATATCACAGAACTTGTAGTTTCCCATTGAAATAGAGAGTAATGTTTCATAAAGTACATATATACACCCGAAACTCAAGTTTCCCAGCCGACCATAATTATTAAAGTTTTGAAGTTAAGGATTATGGGTAAGAAACTATAACTAAAGTTGAAAACGTAAATGAGGCATTAAGACTACCAACTTCTAAAAGCAGTTCTCGATCATTTTCTTTAATATTAATAGAAAGGTTTAAACAAATCTCATCTACAATATAATTTTGCATTTAATGTGATTGATACTTTTTCATAAAGTTCGCGAGTTCGATAAGTGATAAATTACTATCATATATGGAATCGAACTTAATTTAATCCCGTTAAAATAGTTTTAAACTTGAACGGGAAATCAATTACACTCAATATGACGTCTCATAATTTCCAGAAATAAATTCTAACAAATATCGAGCTGGAAAATAAAATTACATAGATGCCTAGAACTCAGTGAAGTTGATCGACGAGCTTCCTGCTAATGATGTAATTAAGGAGTTATATAACTGTTAATAAACTCAAGCCCACATAAAATTTAATCATGTCAATAATTTATCTTCGATAAAAGTAGTCTTAAAAATGTCTCTCATTAAAAACGCATTTTGAAATATAAAGGAAATCTACTTTTTATCTCTGAATAAGAAAGAAAAAATATTATCGAAGCCACACTTTTTTGATCATAAAGTTACACTTTTGAAAGAGGAAAACCGTACCATTACAGAAAATGTTTTACGATAATCTTGAGCGTAATTTCAGGCGCATGCCCCTATGCAATTATGTGACTTCTTTTTCTACCTGCCTATACAGCGAGTGCATATTTACTGCCCACTTGAAATATGTATACACACGTGTTAGGAGCAAAACAGTGGGCTATAAATTATTTTCTTAATTAGAAACATTTTCGCGCGCGAAACGGTACTTGTGAAGGCACTTTGCGTACCGCAAAGTTATTTTATCTGGCATTTTACCAGAGGCAATGAATTTTTCGACAATACTCATTTCGCAGCAATTGTCTGGAGACGAGTCATAAGGCGAACAAGTTTCGTTATGACGTCGCAGTTCGGACATTTTCTGCTCGGTTTCCACTATTTTAAGCACATAGCTTTTACATTTTAATTAAAAGGGACCTCATAGGAAAAATTAAACGAGTCCAAGCGTAATCAGTAGCGACTCTTTTATCGACACTAAAAACTAAACGTGCTTGGCATCCTCAAATGGCATCCACATTTGAATATCCTAAAAATGTCCAAAAAACATCCCAGGATATTGTGTTTATATATATATATATATATATATATCCTAGGGATATAGGAATTTCCCCCTTCTAAGATATCCCGAAAATATTCAGAAAATATTTCTAGGATATCCACAGGATATCTGTGGATGTTTTTTGAACGTCTATCTGATTTTCCATCGGCACTCATTTAAAAAACAATGTTAAATTTACGTATATGCAACTAGATAACAAGTAATTTTGTCAAAACAATAATAAACAAATATAAATAAACACCTTTAAAAATCCTATGAATAGTAATTTGAGGAAAAATTGTTGTTTAGTTATGTAATTAATCGCTGACTAAATTGAAAGTTGTACTCTCATCATGAAAACAAAAAATGTGAAAAAGGAAATAAAAATAAAAAAGGAATCTTCAGTTTCAGTTAGCGAAACGAGATACGCGAATTCAATTACAGAGTGAGTGCATTTTCCTTTTATGTTACCTTTCTGCGTCCACTGAACCTACAACTCAACCAAAATACATAGCAAACAATTTTTCATTGATTGTAGGAGATTTAAAAAATCCTCTAACGGAAAATGATCCATCAATTAATCGAGAGAAAAAAATTCAATTAAAAGGGGATTCCGCTCGAGGCGTTGAATCCCCAGACCATTTGTACTTCTATGTGTCTGTCACTCAATTCTGCAGAAAAACGAACTTTAAATGCGAAATTTCTGTGAAGTTGCAAATGACCACGAAAAGCTTTTTTAAATATCAAATTAAACTCGCAATCAGATATTAGAGAACCACTCTCTTAATCTAAATAAGTCACTAATTCAGATTTAGAGAGCAGAGCTTGTTTTGAAGGATAAATTAAAGAATGAAAGAGCATTTTATAAATATCTAGTTTCGGAAAAATGTTAAAAATTATAAATAAATAAAATTATAGCTTTAATTTCTCGAGAAGAAATTAATCTCTCGAATTCTGGGACAGAATATTTCAATGCAATTTTTGAAAGTTACATTTTAACAAAGCTTAAATCAACTCTTATTGTTAGTCATTGTGAAGTTGACGAGGTCGTGTAGAATTTACGGTAAAAGGAACAAACTCAGGATTGGAATTTTCAGGACATTAGTTCCTTTGAGTAAAGTGGTACCAGAGCGAGAATTGCAACCCCTTGACCTACATTCTTGCGTCACTGCCAAGTTCCTGGTGTCTACGCTCTTCGACCACTTTGAATCGTACAAGAAATCTACCACCTGCTGTGACACTTGGAGAGAAATTAATTAAAGGAAATAGAAAATAATATACGCAAAAATATTTATCGCTTGTTTTTTTTAAAAAAAGTATTTCCAATAAATTCTTCTTCTAAAGAAATTGAAAAATACCTTCTCATCTGGTGAGAATGTAAAAACATATTAAACATGTGAAAACATATTAAAAATGTTAAAACATCTTAAAACATGTAAAAACATATTAAACATGTGAAAGCATATTAAAAATGTGAAAACATATTAAAACATGTAAAAACATATTAAACATGTGAAAGCATATTAAAAATGTGAAAACATATTAAAACATGTAAAAACAT
>JBAGKK010132076.1:0-24714 GCA_037177015.1 Euceroptres primus
ATATATGTATGTGCCTGGAACTATTTAAATTTCATGACCCTTTCTCAAAAAGAATATCAGTGCCTGCAAGCGTGGAGTAACTTACGAGAATTGTTCCCAAAGGATCCATAACGCTATGAGTTCAAGAAAATTCTGTACAGTGTTCTGCACACTCACATACACAAAAAGGTTGGTTGAGTCAGTGGAAAATTATCTACTGTGACACTAGTGGAAATATTTAAAAAATAAAAATGGATTTTGATTGTTTCTCAGTATACAATTAAACGATGAGTAAAAATGTTTAAAGGATTATTCACAAAGGATCATGAATGAATGAATTTTGAATGAATGAATGCAATTAAACGATGAGTAAAAATGTTTAAAGGATTATTTACAAAGGATCATGAAACAATGAATTTTTTAAATTAAAATGTTTATATAATAAAAATGTGATATTCACTGTAAATTATTCTTTTGTATTAAAACGAATTTAGTTTTTTGAACATTGTTTCGTTCCATTATTCTTTTTATTTCCGCGACTTGTTTGTGCATCACCGTATTTCGCTGTTTATTTATAACGAGATTCCGCTCTCAATCGTCGCGTTAAATTTATGAGAAATGGTTGCAAATAACCAGCGCCAAGATTTCCAACGAATGTTACTTTCGAAAATTCCATCTGTAATCTCAACGTCAGAATATATTGTACTTAACTCCAATAAAAATTGCAAACTGACTTTAAAATATCTACAGACTTAATTTTTAAAATAAGACTTAATTTTTTAATAACATTCATGAAGTAAAAGTAACAATTATTTTATCTAATATCTTCAGCACATGGTGATAAACTAAAAAAACCTCTTTTACTTTAGAATTTTTCTGAGAAATTCAAATGCTTGGAAATGATTAAATATTTCCACGGATGACAAAGTGGTCACCAAATTTGCGAGCAAGTGCGACGTAAAGTTTATCATTTCGTTGACAGGGAAAGTGAGAAGCCACCTGCGCATTAGCTTTACCCTCGTCTCAAACCAAGTGAACGAAAACTAGAAGCTTAACCTAGTTTAAAGGAGAATAGAACGAATTCAAAATACGTTCATGCACCACTCAAGGTATTCTGCTCTGTACGAACAGTTTTTAGAAGTGATAAATGATTTCACAGTTCTTTTCCAGAAAAAAGTGCATGAATAATTTATATTTTGATGAGATAAATTCTTTGACATAAATTTCAAAGAACTCGAGTTTGAAAGTGTTAAAACTAAAATTAAGACTACGTTAGAACCCATTTGAATTCCTAGGAACCTAACTAAAAACCAGATTTCAGGTCTGGAAAGCGTTGGGTCAGGAACTCTATAAATTCAATTTGTGTCGCCCATGCGCTTTGAAGTTTACTAACCGAGAAGAGCCCGATCGAGAAAACAAGAAAATAGGTAAGATAGGGAGATCAGGAAATATCGAGAGAGAAAGGAAGAAAGAGACTTAATTTTGGAAAGTAGCTGGACGCATTTATTGTTGGAAAGATCATCGTGTCATGTCTTCCTGCTCAAAGAGTAGAAGCGAGCGATTCGCCACATAAATCGTCAGGTGCTGTGGTAAAGCTAACGATGAAAACGTTTCGGTTACAAATTGTACACGACAAACTGGCGGTATCAGCCGTATTTTAGGTATTAAGTCATGATACACTGACGCAATATATCAGCCTAAATAATGCGGACTGAATGCACCAATGAAAAGACTTCATTTTGATTCAAGTGCGTACTTAATTCATCTACTTCTTACGATATAACTGTCATTTAATTTATAATAACCCGAAATTGAACTTTACGATAAAAATGTAAATCAATATCCTTTTTTTCGTTTATATTAATAATGAGATTTTTAATTTTGAAGACTTAGAAACCAGTTTTAAAATTGCGAAAGGACGATGTATCCCTTAGGGTAATAATAGAAGATTCACAGAGTGAATTTACGACCACCCTTTTCTTGCACGACATTCAGCGAATGTTAGATAAAGTGTAAGAATCCAGGTAGAAAAAGAACGGAATATACAACACATAAATAATATAAAGTTGGAATGAAAAAGATATCTGCGTTTCTTTTTTTCATGACAATCACTTTTAAGATTTGGAATTGACTGAGATAATTTCACAGAATAGTTTGTAGACCAAATTTAATTAGACCTCGCAATCTTATACAGTTTCACATATATAAATTACGAGATTATTATACCAAAATGCTTTATTAAGATTGGCAAAGCCAGTTCAAGAGATTGTCAATGAAGTGAAGATATCGTATGTTCAATCCGTTAAAGGAGAAAGACACGACAGCAGCTAATTAATCAATCGAATTAGGGTCCAAGAGTGCACCCTTGTTCGCTCTTGACATAAGTAGATTGACCGACTCGTTTACTTCCCATGTCAGATATAGTATCGCTCCCTTCCCTAAAACTCGTATCCAACAATAACGCTTCAGGTTGAGTATTATAAATAAAGTTTCAGACGATCGACGAAATACTTTCCGAAAATTGCTGAGTCGACGCTGTATCGAGTTTTATTACAGTTTTATTGCCCAGAAGTAACTGCTCGTAAGGTGGACTTGGAGATTTCTGAAAATTTTCTATCTAGAAAAAGACCTGCTGCGAAAACTGATTTTCTATCAAAATCCTAAACTTTAAAAAAAGTGAAAAGATTATTAAATATAATTTAAACTTATAATTATAATTTATAATTATCAATTATAATTATACATATAATTATTATTATAAATTATAATTATAATTTATAATTAAAATATACTAACAATTTTAAAAAGAAGTGAAATTAAAAAAGTCTTCCTGGACATATTACTGGTTGAAGCGTGATGAACTTTTCTTTCGCGCAGCTTTAAAAACTGCTTTGTACACTTTCACGCACGCGACATAAATCGATTACTTTCCCTTTCCAACTAGGAAAGTCCGTAGTGGGAAGCTGCTTTCTTATACGCGAGCATAAACCTTACCTAACCTCAAAATATATGTTTACTTGGAAAACATGCTACATCTTCAGTGCCTCTTTCTTCTCCCGAGGCCACAAAGATGATAAGAGCCCGGGCATAGACATAAATCGACATAGACTATGAAAAAGCCTTTATCGCTGGCTCTCGCAAATTTACGAATATACTCATTTTTTCACGAAAATATCTTTTGTAAGGTATATCAAATATAAAAGCTAGTGTTTATAAATTATCAAGAGAATATTTAAATCAAGTTGTATAGTTGTGATTTTGAAAATTTCCTTAAATGAAATATTATCTTTACATACTATGTAAGCTTTGTTCAAAAGATTTGAACTTACCGAGACAACTTTCCTCGTTTCCGCAGTGCCCTTAATCGCTGGAACAAAGAAAGAAAATGTTCTCATTAAAAGTTGTAAGAGCATCGACCGCCATTGAGGAAGTTCTGTTGCAAAACTCCCAAGAGACGAGGAACAGCATTGAAAACTTGAGCAGTTATGTTTACGTTGATGGTCACAATATTGAATTAATTGGAAAGACTAAATTAATTAACCTTCGAAACAAAAATAGATAATATAAGTTAATGGATTCTATTCAATAATACAAAACTCTCCAACCGGGACCTTGGAAATTGCAAATAATCTACTAAGAGATTCGAAAGGAAAGCTAAAGATCTAAAAAGATTAGAAAAAAGAGAAAGACGTGTAAGAGGTCCACAAAATGAAGAGTAGAAAAGATTACAAGCGGAAAGGCGAACGTAAGATGAGGTTGGAGGAAGAAAAGAGGGAAAAAGAAGTAGAATGAATCGTTTCATTAATCCGAGTCATAAGCGACTTCCAAGGCTTTGCGAGAGCTTTACAAAAGACAAAAGCTTCACATTTCTTTCTTGTTTTTGATTTCAAACTGCCGTTCTTTACACAAAATAACCTCTTAGAAGAAGAGGTTATTTATAGAACAAGCCTTACGATTTTTTGAAAAATAAATGCTTTCAATAGAGCATACATGGTAACATTTTATTATATAGTAAAAATTTCTTTCAATTTACACACGTGGATTTCATATTCTTTCAAAGCAATATGAACATGAAAGTTCTTCGTGATTCAAAACCTTTAATTAAAGTAATACAAGTGTGCACTCCCTCTATATTATTATTTATTCTGTTGTTCAAAGCATTTTTTTTTTAATTTCTTACAACAACAAAAAAAACAAAGGAAAGAGAAAACAGAAAAAAACAGAGAAAAATAGGAGAAAAGTTTTGTGTGAAATATTGAAGGAATATCATGAATCGATTTGCTTTTCGACGTGGTTGTAACTCGGCAATCTGCCAAAACGGAATACGCATCTTGAACTTTTTTGAAAACGTGCGACGATTCACAAAAGCTCAAAGGAAGCCGCTTCTGTAGATTCAACGTCGGTATAAAATTATTACAAGCCGCCAAACTTCGTATAGAGCGACGGCCTTTGGGATATTCGGTTCCACGCGTTGGCGCCTCTGAATATTTATGCGAACGTTAGTAAATCTTGTGAGTAGCTAACTACGTATTCGGGTGTATATAGGCACCTTTTTTATTTTTTCCATTTTTCTTCACCCTTTTAAATTTGCAAGCGCAGAAGTCTCACACCAAAGCTGTCTGACGTTTTACCAATACTTACTTTTAAAAAAAATTAAAACAACCTTTCAGGAAATTGTTTACAACCGTGAATAAAAATATCAATCAACTTCTCTTTCTCACTAGTATTTTTTACTTGATCTATTTCGCTAATTATTTTGATAGGGACTTAATATTTAGAGCCAAATATGGAGGTGAAAGTTTCAAGGGTGCAAAATGTATCTTTTTGAAAGTTTAAGAACATCTCTGTTTTCAGCAGGGAGAGTTCATGACGCAAGCGTAAAGTTAGGCGCAGCCATAGATTCTCGAGGGCGGTGTTGAAACATAAATTAAATTCTTGCGCTGCCACCGCGACTGTCTGTCGCGACTTAGCGAGACCGCCAAAACATTGTGGTTTGCATATGGTTCTGGGAGAAACCACGACTTGGGACCATACACCACATACGTTATGAAGGTATGAACACATACTGCGACCAAAAAAATTTATTTTTATGGACCACTATATCTGCTTTTCTGCGGTTGTCACGAGATGACTCTTTTTTTCCATACGTGTATCTCATCTGAGACGCACAAGAAATGGTATTATTTAGTCTATATTTTAAAGTTAACTACAAATTTATCTAAAATCATAAGGTTGATGCCCATCGCGACATCGAACTATCTAGATTCCTTGTATATCAATTTAGTATGGATCTAATTCGAATTTATTTTCATCACGAGTATTTGTTGACGCATTGCTCAGAGCAAATCACAACATCAACATTGTATTGCGTCAAGCCGTTCGTCATAGCTGAACAGTGCATTATCTAGTACTCGTGAGTGGCACAATAAAACGTAATCGATTGATTATTAGAATTTAATTTATTGCAATAGTAATTCTATTGCATCTATTGCAATTCATTTAACCGTTCAGAACAAAATTGCAACTCTACACAATACAATGTTCCTGTTGTGACTGGTTCTAGAGCAAAATTTTTGCAACACCGGATGCTGGTGGTGAAAATGAATTAAAATCAGATAAAGACTTGATTGATATACAAGAAACGTAGACAGTTTGCTATCAAGTTTTATTATCTTATAGGCTATTCTGAAACATTATATCTAGTGTAAAAGATTCACAGGAAAAAGTATTCTTTCATTTAAGATTTCGGTATTAAAACAAAACGCACGAAAAAAAGATAACATCTTAAGTCTTAATGGAGACCAAAATATTAGAACAAACTATTGTAGGTATGGAAAAAGGTTCAGGGATCACAGTGGTTCAGTGATTCATTTTTATTGAAAAAAGGGGATATCTTTTTCGAAAAAGGGAATATTTTTTTTAAAAAAGGGGGAAGTTTTTTTTAAATACCAAGGAAGCTGCAATACTCCAGAATCTTAAAAAATCCTCAAAAATCTTAGATTCCTGTTTAGAATCTAGTAAAACACTCCTCGTCCTCCTCCTCCACCTCCTCCTCACATTTCTAAACTTTCAGAATCTTTGGAATACTTCAGAATTTTCTAAAATCCTTCATAACTTCTGAAATTTTCAAAAACCTTTTAAAATATTTTAGAATATTTTTAATTTTCCATTATCTTGTAGATTCATTAAATCGTTTGAAATTCCAAAAAATCCTCTAGAATCTAGATTTTTGAGAGTTTTTTAAAATCTCTCAGAGACTTTCTGATGCTTCTAAAAAGTTCCGTAAACTTCTAAAACCTTCTAGTCTCTTCCAGAATTTTTTTTTTTTTGAAGACTTAAAAGGTGTATAGAATTTTATAAAGATTCCGAAAACACTCTAGAAGATTCTTCAAGACTATTAGAGTCTTTTGCAGACTTGAGAGGATTCTAAAGGATTCTGCAGAATTCTGTAAACTCTAATGGAGTTCAGAATATTCTTAAGGATTCTAGAAGATTTTAGATTATGGCAGAGTTCAGAAGATTTTAGACAATTTTATAAGATTCTGGAAAATTCTAGTGTATTTTGTAGAATAATAAAGAATTTTGGGATATTCTTTAAGATTTTAAAAGATTATTGTAAGAGAACCCAGAAGATTCTAAAAGATTATCGAAGAATCCAGAAGAATCTAAATGATTGTAGATTTTAAAACAGTTCAGAATATTTTTAAGAATTTTTACAGATTTCAGATAAGTTTTGAAGATTCTAAAGAATTTTGGGGAATTTCGGTAATAATCTTTTGTAGACGTTGGAGAAATCTAAAAGATTCTGGAAAATTCTGTAGAAAATACTAGGTTACGGAAGTATTAAAAAGATTTTAGAAGATTCTGTAAGAGTCTAGTATGTTTCGTAGAATATTTAAGAATTTTGGGGTATTCTTCGAGATTTTATAAGATTACGCAGCGCCACAAAAAAAGTGTCGTGACCAAGAAACTAGACCCCACCTATCCTATGGTTTTTTACCCGCTGATTACGATTTTTCCTGGTCAATTTTTTTCCCCCGATCAAGTTAAAAATGTCTTTTTGTGATTTTCGAAAGTTAACGTATACATAGAAATGGGAATTTTAACACAATATACATATACAAAATTTATATCGTAAAGAAAATAATTATTTATTTACACGTGCCAAACTTATCTTTAATCACAGACTGAAGTGATAAATATTAATCGAAAGTACATATTTTAAAACTTTTGTAACACGTAAAATAAATATTTTTTAAATTATGCAGTCAGAATCACAAGTAGTTGCTTAAATGCTATTAAAACCTGAAAAATAAAAAAATAAAATATAAGTATAATTCCGATCCTAAATAAAATTCCCGGGCTTTTTCCGTTTTTTCCCGGGGTTTTTCCGATTTCCCGATCCGCTGGACACCCTGGACATCCCATCAGAGAAACGGAAACGAACAAGAGCGCCAGTACATAGAAGTTTTGAATGCAAAAAAGCGCGTCATTCGAAGTGAATCTGCGTATAAATGGAGTACGTTTCATTCGAAGGTCAAATGGTCGTTGTTGTACTCTGCAATTTTTGTTATAATATTACCTAATGACGTAAAAAACGTCCCAAACTTGCTCTTAAATTTAACGTGATAAAATCCTACAGTAATGTCCAAAAAAACATATGTATCGGGAATTTCAATGACATTTTCACAGCAGTTGACCTAAAATGATAGTTGTATCCAAATATATTTGGTTACAACTACTTTTTTTATTGTTGGGCTGGCAAAGAGTTGTGCTCTTCGCTTGATTTTAATTCGAAAAATTATATCGTCTGTAAAAAAATGAAATTTTCATCAAAATTCGAAAATTTTGAGGTTAAGTAAAAACTAGAGCGGGTCAAAAACCATAGGATAGGTGGGGTCTAGTTTCTTGCTCATGACACTTTTTCTTGCGGCACTGTGTTATTGTAAGAGAACCCAGAAGATTCTAGAAGTCTCGAATATTTTGAAGAATTTTTAAGGATTATAAATAAATTTTAAAGACTTTGGAGGATTTTAAGAGATTTTAAGAGACTTTCGTAGATTTGAAAATTTGAAATTTATGGGAGATTTAAGAAAATATTGAGTGGGTTTTTGAATGTCACAAGTTTCTATTTCTCATAATTCTTGAAAAATTATTCGGAACTTTGAATATAAAAAGAGGAACAAGCGAGAAAAAGAAATGAAACTCTTTAAAAAAGTGATTTTAGGGAATTTGAAGGGGGAAGGGGAAAAGGGGACTGTCTGTGATCTCTGAAGGTTTGAATACAAATTTGAGTCAAGGAAAAACATTACGTTCATTTGAACGTTACAAATTTCCAGTACATCTGAAATTCGAATTCTTTTAAACGTAAAAGCAACTGGAAAATGGAATAACATAATTTTCTTTGAGAAAGCATATACGCGAAGATCTTTTAGTAGTTTGTACTCGAAGATCTCACCCTCTGTAGGCTTAGTGGTTAATATACCATGGGCGAGCTTGTCACACCCTCGAAACAGGCAGAGGTTCCAAGCTCTCATATAACGCGACATGGTTCACATTAACAGATAGGGTGAGCCTGGTACTTTGATGAGACAGTGCGTTCCAAGTTATATGGGTTAGAGAGAGTGCAAATGTGTATGCATGGTACACAAACCCCTATGTGGTTATAGTTCCATGAACACGCCTACCTTCCGTGTATACATGGACTAGATGTGCGAGGAATGTACGAGAAACGGCATTTTGTAGCGACGGAGAACGCCAAAACGTTGCTATTCAGTCCGTTCATGTAGCAAGTTTCATGCGTAAAAGCACAGACTCAAGATTATTCCTGAGTACTCCATTGTTCTAAGCGCACAACTATTCTTTGTTATGTATAAGTCACGAAACGAGGCGCAAAGTGCAGCTGCGGAAAATTTCAAATTTATAGTATAGCTAATGTCTAGAACTTCGAGCATGCCAAATGGAAATACATAAAAGTTATTATAGCAATTTATAAAACAAACAATTATTAAATTCAATATACTAGTTATAACTCAGTGGCACATCTGCTTAACATCTGTATAACGTGCGTTGAGTTTAAAAAAGTTAGATTATATTTCAAAGGATATTGAGTTTAAGAACATTATTGAAGCAAAAACATTCAAAGACACGTGTTACGAATAATGTGTCACACTTTAGAAAGAAGGGAAAAAAGTTCCACGTGGGATGAATCACTAGTTCTATTCAAAAAATTTCGTAATGTACATTTGTTTAGTTAATATTAATAAATATTATTTTCAGATGCCTGAAAAACCATTTGATTCTCATGCGAAACCATCTTTAAAGTGAAAATCGATTTTGTTGGTCTATAAAAGGTACAATATCAGTTAATGTGTTCCCGAAGCATGTAAAGAATACATATGTAAGAAATAAGAAGCACCTCTTTGGCGATGAAGCTCACGCGGTAAATAAACGTCCCGAAGGAAGAAATGGATTCTTCCGGTCGTTGAACCAAACTAGCAGTCGAGCCAGGGTTTACGGGTTCCAAGGTAATATCCCCGGTATGAAAAAGGGCTTCCTTTTGCAAGAAGAGGGGAAAACGGTCGCCAAGGGCTCTGTGAGACGGCAGCGCCTTAAGGACCAGGGCGTTTCCTGAGTTACGCTCTGGAGTGAAGAGAAAGACGAGGTGGCAGTGCTGCTTATTTGCATTCTCATTTGTATGCCTGCTCAGGGTTTTGATGAGAAGCTATGATTTACCGAAGACTAGAGCTTTCACGACGGTAATGACCTCTTAATGGTCGCATAACGTGTTTAACGTCGTTAGACGGCCCTGTTTCTAATGCTATATGGATTTTAGTTTTTGCACTCGTATCAAAAATTCCAATTTCTCTTGCCTTGCTGCTTCTAATCGGATTTAGGCACAAAGGTGCAATCACTTCGGACTGCAAGTTAAAAAGGAAATTTTTAGTACGTAGCAATTTTATGTTCTTTAATTAAATTTGATTTTCAGGTTCACGTAATACGAAAAAATTTTTTCATTTGTGTGAGGCAAGAAAATTAATTCTCCTGGGCAATGCATTTCAGTTTAAGAAGATAATTTAATCTTGATTGCCGACTATCTCCAAGATGAGATGAATGATACTTTCACGCGTGAGTTTGGTAGATCATAAAGTCGGATTATGTGTTTTTACGTGAGCATAAAGCAGATTAAATGCCACTTACACATAATTTAGATGAGTGGTATACCTACTTCTTATGAAACCTGTCTTGTGTAATGCTCGACACAATTACAGTTGCGAACAAGAACTCGAATCAATTTAAATCTGAAAAGTAAGATTTATCTGACCCACAAAAATTTCATCAGATGTACGACGTGGAAAACAGAAAATTCGAAATTCTGTAGATTTTATTATGATGCTACCGTGCCAGAAATAAGTAACACAATCAAGGAAAAAATAGGATAGCAAAGGTCAGGGAGTAAGATCGACGATAAAAGAAATGAGAAAAGGAAGATCGAGGGGTCGTGGGGTCGCTTTCGCATTGCGTGGTTCGTGAAATAAAATAAAAACAAACGAAAAAGAAGATTCTGATGAGAACGAAATCTAGAAAAGTAATTGGAGAAACTGAAAAAGGACAAGACTCGATTTGTAATTGGAAAAGGTAGACCTTTCCATTTGCTTAGATCATCACTGGAGAGAAGTAGTAAAAAAAACTATTGATCTTATAGAATCTCACCATAAATATAAAAATGTGCATGCTTGGAAATGGTTCCCTGTAGATGAGAACTAGGACAAGCATTATCATGCCACCTGTGTGGCATGATATCCCTTATACAGAGCATTATAGCCCCTTTCATAAAACCACTATGATCCCCTGAATGCACGGGATTTTATGCGTACAACAGCCCTGAAAACAGCAAAAACGTGAAACGTGTAGAAAATCGTGGCGGAGCGAGAAGTGGGCGAACGGAAAAGCGATCCCTTGGAATTATTCGCACGTAGGTTTCGAAAGGCTGGAAAATTCTTGCTGAAATCTCTCTTGTTCCAGGGAAGAGTTTCGATTCGGGTATACCAAGTGAGGGGGCATTTGTGTTGATATTTTTTTCACTCGTTCATTCATTTCATTCTCTTTTTCGAATAGCAGGTAATGAATACGAATGGAAGATTTGTCGAGAGGGTGAGAGGCTCGCACATGGAATGCTAACATCGAAAGCCCTATTACCTCTTCTCGCCACTTGTTTTCCTCTCGGAAAATCGCTTCTCTACACTGTAAAAAATGTCACAAAATTTTATATAGCCAGTCGTGGTAAAATTTACTGATGCGTAAGTAAACAATGGCAGTGCAAGTAATTTCAGAACAAGTAAAATTACATTGACCATCCAGGGTGGTAATAGAACCATGCACCACCGTTTAGTTTCCAACGACTGCCGTTGTAACTTTAAAGAATGAACTTACATAAATGTGCAGTTCAAAGTTTTGTAAAACATATTTGGAAAGTAAAACCTTATTTTGATTGAAATTGAAAGTATTACATAATTAAAGTGTAAAAAATTATGTTTGCACCTTCAATGAACAAATGTATATATTAGGAAATAAATTTTACAATTTTTTCTACTGAATATTAATACTCATTTATCAGTTCGTCAAATTAATAGTTCCAATTACTGATTCCCTTTGTAAAATTATCGGCTCACTGCGCAAAAATCCATTAGCAATTTTAAAATTGCACAACCAGATGTTGGTTTACGATAGACAATTTTTTTAATTCCCACGGAGTGGAATTTTATGTTCTCAACATATAATAAACTTAACTCGTCTGTGCATGAATCTTTTATTATCAACGTCCACCGACGTAAAATTCTATAAATATTTTTTACCGTGTAATACATTTATCATTGTTACTGTTTACAGTGCATGTAGCAGGTATGTCATGTTAGAGTTGTGTACATGTTTAGACGGGTGAAGAATGAGGTTTTGTCTCCTTATTTATAATCTAAGGGTAGTTGACGAATGAGGATTTGCATGAGGGTGTGCGAACGCTCTTTTGCATTGATTGGTATAAGGTATATGTATATGTTCAAGGCAATATCGTTCCTTTTTGGATGCAATTCCACGCCCTAGGCACGCGCAGCTGCGAATTGTCGGAGAAAGCCAAACCTCTGGGTTATCAATATAGGCAATCGCAAAATATCACCCTGGGGGCGTGAAACGTAAAGAGGGTTGCGATGTTCGGGGTGTGCCAGAAGTTGGCGTGAAAATCCGAACTGGTTACTAGAGCAAGCATTTCCTAAAAGACTTGCTAAGGTTATTTCTATACTCCATTTTTTAAAAATGTGATCAAAATATAAAAATAATCTGTAATAAAGATCATTGGTCCTTAATTTAGGACTTGATTAGCTTTCCAATTAATTTTTATGCAAAGGCAAGCATTGAAAAAGATATAAGATTGAACGGAAGTAATAATTTGCATATCAATTTGTAGGAAAATCAGAGGGAGTAGATAGAATGCACCAATTGAGGGATAATCCTTCGCAAGAGCACCTGCGTCTTCAATGGGAACTGGATTAGAAATGTTCGCATATTGTACACGAGATATTAAATTTCAGGTGACAGTTCACTCCCGCATAGATAGAGACTCCTACGATCGTTTGAAGGTTGCACCGAGTGCATAATTTATCAAAATGTTAGAGGTCGACTCGCGAGAATGTCGAGCTATTCGCAAAGTGCGTGTCATAAATCTTAAGTAACGTTACCCTGGGGAGCAATGAGGAAAATAGAAGCTGCTGAATAGAGCACTGTTTTAATTCATTATCACATTTGTGCTCAGCCCTTATTCCAAATAAGTGATGGGCAATATTATGAAGTAAGGAAACGTAAAAAAGTGTTAACTACTTAAATATCATTTTTCAAAAATTGTTTATTTAATTGAATTGATTACAGGCGACGTTTACTGAATGTGATTAATGTAAGCTCATTTACGAGATTGAAATGAACCCTTTCTAAAGGCTAATAGAGATGGCAGAAGCATTCCTAAAAGAAGCTTACACTATTGGCTTTACAGTAAACTGCGACTTCCACAACCCTCCTTGCTCGCCTCATTTGTCAAGACCAACCCTTGGAAGGCCCGCTTCGGGAATTAAAGTTATTTTTAGAGTCAGTCTGCCTACATAGTCACCATTAATAACGACCCTTTTCTCATATTCTCTTTATCATACATCCAAACTCTGGAATATGTCTGCTGTATTTTAATTATAGATTTCACGCAGTGCTAATTTAACATTATTAATAGTTTAAAATCATATCAAATCTAGAAGACCGAGCGATTGACGTAAATTTTGATTAGGGAGGGCGTGTATGTTTTGGTTGCATAATACTACTCGATCAACAGCTCACAAATTCAATACGTAATGGCGATGGGAACACTTCCAGCGGAAATCCTGAACACGCGACAATACCCCTACTCGTCTGGTATCGATAAAGTGGCATTAGCAGATTTTATGTTGCAGTTCAATGCACATCGACATCAATTGTTCATTCTTCCTTAACAATAGCCTGCTTTAAAAAATCCCTAGATATCATCATTTAAAAAATTCTGCACAATTTGATTAAAACCCAAAATTTTCACACAGCGATAGGTAAACTGCAAAAAAATTGTTAGTTGGGCCAACTACTTTGGCTTGTAACATATGACTTTACTACTTTATTAGTTGGGGGCAATTTTTCTATTAGTAGACGTAACTATTCAGTTTGTTACAACAGCAATTTCAACTAGTAAAAATTTGAAAATACTAAAGTATTTTGTCCAACTACTAAAGTAGTTGGCCCAGCAACTACTTTTTTTCAGTGTATTTTCGACGACAATAAAAAAATTGTCATGAAAAGTATCCTCGTTCCAGAATGAAAAATACAAAAGTCAAGCAAAAAATATCAGAAATTAGAAAAATTATTTAAACTCTGTATTATCGTTTATAAAGTGTAGAAAAAACACTTAAAGCCTTTCAATTTCAGCAAAAAGCACATAAAGTGAAATCGCAATAAAGATAAACTTTGTGGAAAGTTAGGAAGAAATTAATAAGTTATACTTTCTACAATAGAATCGAAATTTTTCAAATCTTATTGTAGAACAGTTACATAATAAGATTGCTTATTATTGAAATCGAAAATAAAGAAAAAAGTATAATGTTTTAAAGTAATTTTGCTCCAGAAAATATATCAAGTTTTCATATCATTTCTATACCTAATGCGATATGGTTTCCTTATTGAACATAAAAATGAAAAGACTTTCAATGTATACGCACATGACAACATTTCTATTCCATTTCAAGAAGCCATTCACCTACATTCTTTCTCTCAAATGCATGACAGTATACAATGTACATAACACAAAAATGCAGTTTTACGGTATCTGCTATTGATGGAAAAAATAAGAATATTTCCTAGATGGCTTTTATACATAAAGATATTATCGTTTTATGACTATTTATGAGAATTGTTTACTTACAATCTAAAATTTTCTAGAATTAATTTCTAGAAAATTCTAGAATTTAAAAATACTTTTTAGCAATATCCTTTCCTTCAAAGATGTATTCAGTATAGAAAAATACCCTTAAATTGAAAAAAGGATATAAAAATGAGAGAGCAGAAAATCTGAATTCCGAAATCTGAAAAATGAAAATAATAAAAACCTACATTTCAATTGAGGCGAACAGTATCGTGAATTCAAGGCAGATCTGATAACAATGGGCGACTGTGATTCAAGTAGCGAAAATAATTACAGTGCCGTGACGTCGCGACGTCGACTCTTGCGACCAAGTCGTCCGTAGGACAGTCCGTGAAATCGCGACCACCGTTTCCGTGTCTAATTTATCGTGAATTAGAATTCCGTGTTTAATTCGACTTGCTGCATAGCTCCGCCGCTATTGCGATCCTACACTATTCGTCTCCACTTCTGTATGGTATGACAGCCTCCAGCCCAGCGTTAAACAACAATATTTGAATGTTATTTCGAGCTACATGCGATATGAAGTATTGCATTCCGGTGTACCTCGCAGAGTGCTTCCTATCAAAGGCCCCATTGTTCTTCGGCATTTATAATGAGCTGTTATGTTATAATCAAAAAGTTATACAAAATTTTGAATAATGAGTTATTGCAAAAAATTATGCGCATACAGTAAATCTGAAGGTATTACAATGTTGTAAACAAATAACAACTAGATTTCAACAGTTTGCAACATATTTTCATTATAAATAAATTATGCATAATTTTTTCCACCTGGGCACATAAAACATCTGGGTATCTTGAATGACTTGGATTAATTTGGCTCGAATGGACAAAAAAGAAACTGCTTAAACAGAATCCCTGTAGGATGAATTTTCCTACATAATGTAGAGAGAGATATCAAACATCGAAAATCAAGAAATTTGGAGGTTAGATTGCCAAGCGTGTCCAAGACTGGACCGACTAATGAACCGTTTACAAGCGTGCTCTCAGAGTATCGATGTGGTTAGTGGCCATCTGAAACAACCCCTGGCCTCAGGGATGAAAGTCCAACTCGAAACGGAATTAGGGAGAAAGCCGGTCGAAGTTTACGAACTGAAGAGAAATAAGTCCTCAGGATGGAACCGCTCTACCTCCATTGTTCGGCGAACACTAAAATTAAGTTGGAGTTGTTGTTTATTGCGTTACGGAGTTTCCATAGTGAAGTTCCTATCCTGACATTGGCCACTTAGCCCGGATTTACGCGACACTTGGACGCGCAGCCGTAAGCAATCGAATGCCACGTTTAGCCACGCGAGTAATTTCATTCAGCTGGTTGATTCAAACGATTAATCCGCGTTTTATCCACGTGCGCACATTTTTTTAAATGAATAATACTTTTTTTCTAGTTTCGACCTTTTTTAGATTCAATAATTAACCAATAAATGGCTTCAAAAGGTCAGAATAAAAGACATCAGTATTCAGTTTAAATAAATATATTAAAAGTCCAAATCTGGAAAAGTTTCGGTCACATATAGACCCTTATCAAGCCATAAGTAAATAATAAATTAAAAATCAATTGATGTGCATATCACATAAAATCATTTTAGTATAAATCGTAAATAACAATCGGAAAGAATCAGAACGACCTTTTGTAGATTCAATAATTAACCATTTATTGGTTAATTATTGTAGATTATTTATTGTAGACGTTTGTAGATTCAATAATTCACAATTTATTGGTTAATTATTGAATTTACAAAAGGTCGAAACTAGAAAAAAAACTAATTATGATGGATTGGCATACAATGGATGTAAGCGGCTTTTTTCAACATGCTCGGACAGTGTCTCACCAGCTTTACATCAACCTATAACGATACTCGTGTGTTTTAGAAAAATTAGCTAAATTACGTAACCAGGGTGTCTAGAGATCAGACCATTAAAAATTCCCGGGTTTTTCTCGGTCAACTTTTATTCCCCGATCAAGTTAAAAATGTCTCTTTGAGATTTTTGAAAGTGAACATATACATAGAAAAGGGAATTTTAACACAATGTACATATACAAAATTTGTATCGTAAAGAAGATAATTATTTATTTACACGTGCCAAACTTATGTTTAATTACAGACTGAAGTGATTAATATTAATCAAAAATACATATTTTAAAATTTTCGTGGCACGTAAAATAAATATTTTTTAATAGAATCACAAGTAGTTGCTTAAATTCTATTGAAATCTGAAGAATAAAAAAATAAAATATACGTATAATCTCGATCATAAATAAAATTCCCGGGTTTTTCCCGGTTTCTTTCACGGTAAAATAAAATTCCCTGGTTTTTCCCGATTTCCCGGTCCGCTAGACACCCTGGCAACCAACGCAATTTTATGATTAGATGCCGTAAAAAAGACTAGACTTTTTAGAGATGGATCTCTTCACCTGTTTTATTTTTCTTTGTTTGGCAACGATTGATGTTCTGATTCTTTCCGATTGTTATTTACGATTTATGCTAGAATGATTTTATGTGATATGCACATCAATTTAAAAAAAAATTATTATTTACTTATGGCTTGAAAAGGGTCTATACGTGACCGAAACTTTGCCAGACTTTTGGACATTTGGACTTTTTGCCAGACATTTGGAATTTTAATATATTTATTTCAACTGAATACTTATGTCTTTTATTCTGACCATTTGAAGCCATTTATTGGTTAATTATTGAATAATACAACGCTTAGCTCTTTAATTATTTCTGACAGATTAAAATAAAGGAGCGAATTATCTAAATTTTAAAACGTACGTAGCTCTATTCAAATATCAAGGAAACTAATACCTTTTCATTGATGATGAAAATGTAATAATTGAACATTTAAATATTTTGCATAAATTTTTGTCTAAAAAATTGACCATTTTTGTTTATCCACGTCGAATATTTGTTGCATCTTTTTTCGATTTGATAAATGGACTACACTGAGCTGCCGATCTAACAGACTTATGGAGAGATATAGATGCCTCTCAATAATCGATTAGGACTCTACACTCGCAGTACACGGTCCGCCCATTTGCACTGTCAGTGATCGTGAGACTAACATGAGTCTCTATTGTCTGGTCCAAATCTAGTTAGCCATTAATTCCGGACTAATGTATTGTGTTTAATCATTCAGAATTGAATATACATACAAATAAACAAGCAGAGGAAGCTTACCACATAGAGAAGGACATTGAGAGGTTTCTGAAACAAAACAGAAAAAGATGGCCTTCATTAGAATATTTTTTACATAGAAAAACCTTTACAATGAAAAATTCGTTCTTTGTTAATCGAGAATTGGTCAACTCTATTTATAGTCGCTTTAAAAAAAGTATTTTTTCATAACACAATTTACTTTTCGAGAGGAAGACCATTTTATCTCAAGAACGAAGGTTAATGGTACTGGAGCACAATGTTTCACACTAGCAAGTAAAGTGAGAGACCTAACACGTGGCCCTTTTCCTCATCATATGGGCGTGCAAGCTCTACTAAACATGTAATGGCATTTGCAATAAAGGAGGCTCTTTCGAGCTACGGTCTTCGGAAATGCTATATCACGGGATCATAACGAGCGGACCGAAATATCGACTTTTTACGATCGACCACATCTATTACAAGCAAGGCGTTTTCGGCAGTCGTGAAATTAACGCACCAATTATTGTGCTGGCGCTTAAAAGCCTCGTGCTCGTTATCGCCAGAATAAAACGGAACACCGTAGCTCTCAATAGAAAAGGTCTGTTTTTTTTCTAAAGAATTGTTGGTTTGAATAATCAAACCAGAAAAAGGACAAGTTACCTAAAAATTAGAAAATCATATACATTATGCAGTCAATGAAAGAAAAATATTTCTAGTTATAACTTATTGTTTTATCAATAAGCAAGAGCAAAAATATCCTAGAATTCAACAGCGCAAATAAAAATTTTGTTTTACGCGACTTGAACGAATTGAATCAATGGCATTCTTTGGATGTGCTAAAGCTCTAAATTCATCTTCCCTGCTTCTAGTGAAGAGTAAAGACGAATTTGTAGAATCAAATATCGCACGTGGCAAGATTTTGTCCGTGTGATTTTCCCCAAGGAAGAATTCCATCCAGCGAGAGAAAACTTCTCGCACTGTACGACATATTCAACGCTTATTCGAGCCTAAGAGAAAATTATCTAACTTTATTTCTTTTCATAAATCGAATTCATCAATGATCTAAATTAGGATTTTTAATTTAAAATCTCCACTGAAATTACAATGATAATTTCAGTAAAGAAGAGCTAAATGAGGATTCACCGACGCTTATTTTTGTTTGATTGATAAATGTGCTAAGGAACATGCAATTTCTCATTGCTCAGGATGACTATATATCTATTTTGCAATCGATTACTCTATACATCTCGATCTTTCGTCATGACCACGAGCCAGAACCAGCTACGAGAGGGGTAAAGGATATGCTTCGTTTCCCCTGCAGACAAAGCCACTCTGCCATTCTCCGTACCATCGAGCACGAAACACGACACCTGTTCAACCCCTTGTAATTGTCTCGTCAGATCGATGTCAGTCTACATCATTTATAAGCGAAAAAAAGTACATATAAGAAAAGTAAAAAACAAATTGTAAAATAAAATGCAAAAAGTAAAATAAAAGCAAAAACAAAAACTTTATAAGTTAATCAAAGATTTTTTTGCAATTCTAGCCGTCTTCTACTATTTAAGATCCCCTTTTTGTAATTAAAGATCGTCAAATAAACCTAAAAGTTTCGCAAACATTTCCTCCTACAAGGACAGTTTATTTTTCTGTCACAACAAGTAGGTAGAATCAATTCGCCAGAAAAATTAACTTTCGTTACCTGCTTCTTTTTTTTGAGATGACCAGCCGAAGTTGTAAGAAGCTCAAGGAACACGAAACCTCAAGAAAAATACCATTGAGCATAAACAATTCGACGAACCAGTCTACACCCTTTCCGAGGAATAAAAAGGAGAAACGAGGAGATTAGGGAAACGGAGGAAAAGCTAAGAGCAAACAGACTTTAAAATTGCAAAAGTTAGAGCCGCATTTCTACTCTTGAAGTATCGCTCGCTTCCTCAGCATTCGAAAGACGGGAGAGTAACTCCACATTTCTGTTCTTTTTTCGTTCTTTTACCAACGAACTCATCAGTCGTGGCCGTTATCAATTTCGAGAATCCGCAACCTTCAAATGGACTTTTAATTGAATTGTTAACCAATTTAATTCTAAATTGAACGTTAACTACTTTGTTTCCTGCTCTTGTTTGATCTTTAAATTACTTGAAACTTAACATTTAAATTTCCATCAAATCACTTACGATTATTATTGTAATAATTATAGCTCGCTTCATAAATTACTTTCTAATGATTTTTTTAGTTTTACAGTAATTTAGTTTACCTGAAATGTCTGATTCTCTCATTATCTTTTCCTTATTAGTCCTTAACGGCATCATTGACCCCAAAGTCCTGTTCTAGGAGCTTAAGAGCTCTTAAGCTCGCTATACTTTTAACTTTAACCTCGTCAAATTAAGCTCTTTCTAGATAATGCTGGAACCCGAATGTCTTCATCTGTCTTTAAGTATTTAATTTAATTACAATTACGCAATTAAATTAAATTAATGGTAAAATCAATGTACTCCAGGTCAATTATTTCATTCCTCGAAGTGAATTTTTCAATTTCAGGAATGAACTTGGAATTTAATTGCAGAAATGAAAAAAGCAAATAAAAATCTTTCTTTTCTAGGGCTTGAGGTTGAAATGAAATTGGTCATGGCATATCTAGTAAAAGCTTGAACTCAAAGTAGATATTTATTTTCTCAAAATTCACACGTGACCAGAAAATGATAGAATCAAGGAAGGGATGGGTAGGTACATTTATACGAGTAAATACCATAGGGAATCAAATATTGAATTCTCCTCGTCGCAAAGGTAGTAAGTTGACTTCTGACATTTATTTTTAAAAAAATCTCTGGTATCCCAATTCTGGTGCTACCTATCCTATATTCGGCAATAGCCGAATATAGTGCTCTATTTGAAAAAAGTCATACTTTTGGATTAGTTTTTCGGGCATTTCTCCGAATTTAGGAATTACCGGAACATTTAATAAATATATGTTTGGATAAATGGTTACAAGTTAAGTAAAACTTCAGGCTAATAAATTGAAAAATAAACTAGATTAATAAAAATTGCGGACAAGAGAAAAAATTTATTATTCAAGAGGGGGAAAAAAGACAAACAATAATAAAGGAAAAGATCGTTTTAAATTAAACAAACAAAAAAGGGACAAGAGGAAGTTCAGGACGAAATAAAAGAACCAGGAAGCAAAGTCGGCAAGTTGCAGGTGCAGTCTCCAATTTAAAGACGTGATCTTTTGGACCTCCAACTGTCTCTTGATCAGTGAATCTACGACCACGTGCTATTTATAATTAACGACTTGAGACCTTTTCTCAAGTTTCTCCCGAGCGAAAGACGGGATATTAATTATCGGGGTGGCGATTAATCGTTGAAAGCAGCAGCTTCGGCGTACCAACTCCAATGGTAATACAGGCCGTTTGTCACAGCTGCAAGAATATTCCTGCATTACCTGTGGATTGGGAGATTCGTTCGTTAACGAGGACAATTTCAACGTCTAGACGCACAAATGTCGCCGGCCATGTGTCCCGCTGGCGATTCACGATAAGTATTATGTTCTATGGTAATTACAATTCATTAAAATGTACGAAAAATCATCAGTTTATGGTCAAGCAAAACATTTTTTAACCAATGCGAAATCAATAAATAAATTCGAAATTAATTCCAATTTCAGTGATACATCCATGATATTAATTTTTCTTGATAGACTTCAATCACAATAAAAAACCCTGAAAAAAATGGAGGTACAAAACTGCTGTCAATACTTCATTTTCTCTTCCCTCCGATACAAATTTTAATATTTTCATATATCTTATAACAAATATCATCAAGAACAAAATATTCTGCCAATAAAAGCAATGAAATCACGTTATATTGTCAAATACAAACTAAATTATTTCTTTCAAAATAATAAATTATAAGCTTGAATGTGTGTAATACATATAATATAACATTAAAAATATGTATCACAATTCGAACATACAAAAAAATTCATAAGAAAATGTTGACAGACCTATGTCTTTTTTTAATTCATACAGCACAGGTTAAACCAAAATATGTTTTTCATATGTCAGGAATATGCAGAACATTCAGTGCATATTTTTCATACCCCCGGCATATTCTGTGCCGTATGGGAAGTGGCATCTGTTTTGTTGCAATTGCTATTATTGTCTTAATAATAAAAAGGATATAGGCCCGCCAAAACTTTCTTATGAATTTTTTGTTGGATTTTTTAATGTTTGGATTGTAATACATATCTGTAATGTTGCATTATTTGTATTACAGATAATAAATTATTAATTCATTATTATACATTATTAATACATTATTGTTATAATTATTTTGAAAGAAATAGTTTAGTTTGAATTTGGCAATATAATGTGATTTCACTGCTTTTATTTGCAGAATATTTTGTTCTTGATTAAATTTGTTCTAAGATATATTAATTTTCCTTGATAGACTTTAATACTTTTTAAGAATTTGGATGTACGAAATTGAAAATGTATACCCAAATTAGTAAACGTGAAACTGTGTTACTTGAAAAAAAAAAACAATTGGCAAAAGCAGTAGTTTCACTTGAAAAGGAAAAAAATTTCTTCACTTTGCATTGGATTCCACCATTCCCCACGTTGGTATTGTTGATCTTGAACTCCTGGTTTGGTGAGGATGTAAGATTAAAGTTCGCTTTGGAGCATTCGGTGCGCGTCCTCGTTAGTTGAATTCCGGAATGTCTGCTCAAAACAGAGAGGAACAAAACGAGTGGAGGGTGCAAAAAATTGCCAAGGATAGAAGCTGCAACGGCAAGACTGCTACATCTCAACTGGTGGACACGTATCCACCTTCTACGAGGAGTGAGAGAGAACGCCATTGTACTAATTCACGTCGCTAATGTGGAGAGTTTCTAAAGAACGACCAAACAATAGAACTACTCTGCCGTCTCCGGATCTCTCTTCGTTCCTCTTTGCTCTGGTGACTACACGCCCACGTACGTACTTACGAGAGCAGTTTGAAGCGTCGACGTGAGGGTGTGGGTTTACTGTTCACGTGTGCATGCCCGTGACTTTGCCAACCCCTGTTACGAAAACGAGCCGGTAGATACGTGCTACTGGAATTTAGAAGGAAAAAAAAAAAGATTGGCCAAACAGGGTTGAAAGGGTGGGTCAGATGATTGGAAGAAGAGAGAGAAAGATGGAGGGCGTGATACAAGAGAAGGCAAACGGAAGAGAGCGACAAACTGTACGGGAAAATGGCTGACATTAGCCAATTACAGGAATCTACCGAATACAAAAGCAAGAAGAAAAGAATCTGGTTCATTGAACATTGACAATGACTGGCACAAAATTGAACGAGCTTTGCGCTCGTTAAACATTTATGTTAATTTCAATTTTGTTGTTGGTTCGTCAACCAAAAAGCGTAGATAAAATAGAGATGGGTCAAAAGAAAAAAAGGGTCAATCAACGTTTATGTGAAAAAAGAGATGACTCTTGGCATGGATGGATGAAGAAAAGCGAAAGGCAAGGCAGTATTCGCAGTCTGATAGATGGCTCCGACATATTACTCAAGTGTCTCTGCAAAACGGAGGGAGAATGAAAGAGAGGCCTGGTATTTTACGACGGAGAAAGCATCTTGTTTTTGTTTATTTTGCTCTTCCACGCCACTTGAGTCGAATAAAAACTCCTGAGCTTCCGAAAGCCGCGATTTGTATGCCACTGGATGCTGTGCAATTGATTTTATCCGATTCCTCGATACATATTCATGTGAATGGAGTCTGAGCAGAAACTCTGTAAGGACAAATGGAACAACATGGATGATATATTAAAAGAAGCTTGTTCTGTATAAACTGAACAAGCATTATAAATAATACAAAAATGAACAAGACATTTGAAAAAGTATTTACAAAAAGAAGAGGTTAAACAGTTGAACAAATCGCAAACGACAGCAATAATAAATTAGTCAACAAATTGCGTAGAATTTTTCAATGCTCAAACTTTGGTTCGTGATATTCGCCAGGAATTTGAAGCACCCTCATTAAACTGCTGAAGAGAAGTACACTAATGATAACGAGGGGTAACGGGGACTTTCGTTTTAACGCCATTGTCGGCTCTTTCTACTTCCAAAATATTCGCCCGACGTAAAACCACGTTAATATTCAGAGAGAAAAAAGAGCTTGGAACACGACCCTCTTCTGTAGGTTATAACTCTCACAACGTATGATTTTTCTGAATATAGCAAGAGATAGCACATACAACAGTTTGGACCAAAAAAGATTATTTCGCAGAACCAAATCAGCTTTTTAGGGACAACATAACGTATGAAATAAAAATGGTTTCAAAATTATTGGCAAGATTATTAGATTCGTAAATCGAAATATTTTTTAATTACAGTACTTATTTCTTGTAGCTATAAAAATGCTCTAGTTCTAGACCATGCATTCTGTTTTATCAGAATTCTCATGAAAAATAAAATTGATACACTCGCTTGGACATGAACAGAACAACATAACTACGTGAACTGCACAATAAAATGTTGTAAACTCAAGGTAGTAAGCAAATTTATGATGTTATAAAAAGAAGCAAATAAAAACATTAGCGACGAGCGGGTGTGACGTTTTGAAAAATCGTACCGACAAGCATATAAGCGTAATAACGCTCGCGCTGGTGCACCATTCCTCCGGTTTTCCATTGTCGGCTGATAAATGACAGCGAATGAACGTGATTAATAGTTGGTGATGCTTCAAGCATGTAGCTTTTACGCTTCTCTGCCGCCAATGTTCACTCTGTCTGAGCGACATTTGAATCTAGAGGCGTTTAGCATGACTCGAACAAATTGCATGCGTCCTCGATCGATCAGTGTACATTCTTCCCAGATGTGAAAATTTCAAGATTTTCAGATGGTTACATTGCAATAATGCTCAAATTTAGATACTAAAAACATAGTTAAGTTTGAAATCTTTAGAGATACATTATAATAAACTAAAGAAAATAATAGAGATATGAAGGTACACTCGTCGCCGAATCGAGAACCGGGCTCGGGGGTAGACGGTTCTCGATTCGAAGCTTTCGAGCGAGCAATCTTATGTCAACATTCAGGACCGCGTATATAGTCTCTGAACGTACAAAAGTAAATGCGCAG